>JAODFY010245725.1:0-15945 GCA_027580055.1 Paracaudina chilensis | reverse complement strand
TGGCGAGTCCCCCTATAATATCACCTACAGAAGCCCAACATTACATGGCGTAGGAGCGGTATTAACCCAACATTACAATACATTTTTCGAAAATATTTTAACAACCCAAATGCTATTGTAAGGGACCTTCCACAATTGAGTGTAGTTTTCCTCTCCTTATTTATCGGGAATCTGTCTCTCCTTATTTATCGGGAATCTTTATTTTTATTTAGACTATTATCTTTTAGCGTTACGTTGCTCAAAATATAGATGTAGTATGTTCCTTTGAGGTTATTTATTTTTCTTTACAAAATACAACACGTTAATAAAGATTTGTATCAACCTTAAACAGCGAATTAACAAGAAGTATATAAGTCATTCCGTTAATACAACTGTAGGCGCTTATCGGAGAAAGATATAGTCTGCAAGAGAAGTATTGTGGACCTGTCACTTGCAGTCAGACAAGTCTAACGCAAATTTATATTCAGTCTGAGTCTACTGTACAACGATATATATTCAGTCTGAGTCTACTGTACACCGATATCTATTCAGTCTCAGTCTACTGTACACCGATATCTATTCAGTCTGACTCTACCGTACACCGATATCTGTTCAGTCTGACACTACTGTACACCGATATCTATTCAGTCTGAGTCTACTATAGGCTACACCGATATCTATTCAGCTTGAGTCTACTGTACACCGATATCTATTCAGTCTGAGTCTACTGTACACCGATATCTATTCAGTGTGTGTCTACTCCTCAATCTACAACGACGTGCTAACCCGATATGGTTCATTGCACATGAATTGCATACAATCCATACAAATAGTTTGGCTAATTGGGTGAAATAGGCCTACATTTACATAATTGCCCAGTTGTTTTATATTATCGAGTAATTGTCTTACTATAACTATAAAATGATATGGCTCTCTTTTGAACACTGTAAGAGCTCCGAAGAAGATGAACAATTCTGTGAAAGTTGAAAGTTAAATAATCTACGTGCGATGAATCATCGAATGTTGTTGATGAAACGTTTCCCTCTGTGACAAGATCGGCGCTGATTCGTCGCTGAAACAACATCAGCCTGGCGCATAAATTGCTTGTCGTCGGATTGTTCTACACCATTTGTCAAGGCTTGTTAACCCAAATCATTGACCTTCGGTGTATAAACCAGTGCTATTCAACCGGGGCGAACGGTGTACCCAAGGGTGAATGAGGAAGATAGGATGAATTGGGGTGAATGAAATTTAGGAACGGTCAACGACGGTATTTTCGCCTGATGAGTAGGCCACCCACACACCGCCCCTCCCCTACCCCTACTATAAACGTTGCGTTTCTTGTAGAGCCGTTGTGAAAGGGGTAATGTATCCCTTTAAGGGGGAGGCGGAATGGCGAGGTGTAATATAAGTTCAAGCTTATACCAACTAAATATTTTAAAAAATATCACAACAATGATTAAAAAACAAAAGAAACAACCTCACCAACCAAATATAAAAAATGTTAAACCTATACTCTTCTTCCTTAATTTATTTAATTGGTGCTTCAAGATGGTTTTGAATTTATGTATCGTCATCATGAGGCATTTAGGCCAGACGAGGGACCTAGTCATTTTGTTCGTTCGAACTTGCGGAGATGATTTAATAAGACTTCTAGGTTGCCTAGAAACTATGTCTGCTCTGTCACATTCATTCTCTAAGCGCTCACAGGATAACACACACACAAAAGAAATCGGACGACATGCGTTGGGATATGACATGTCACTAGAGACAAATACTATTTATATTCTTGCATGGTAAATAATCTATAGTTGGAAGACAATATATCTTATCTCTGTGGCTCGATATTGTAATCAAATATTTGGACACAAAATTAAAGGGGGGATGTCTTGTCACCGTTTGAAGCAAAATACAGTATGTTGCAAACGCAGCATGTCTGAACATTACCGCATTACATTATGCTAAATTAGACTGTGATATACGAAACTAGCTGAAACTATAGCACACTACCTATGTGGTCTACCGCGTAACGGCTGGTTACGGTAACGTTAGTATAACATTTATTAATGTCGCGCATCGCAACAAAATTGAGACGACATATCCTGTGATTTTCGTCATGCGGGTCCTAGGTGTTAGGTTTTTTTTTTTTTTTAATATATATATAATTATATATATATTTTCTTATTTATATATACATGTATTGCTGTTGTTACTCAACAAATTTTATAGATAAATTTTCTAAAAAGCAATTGTTGTAATTTGTATGGTGATATTTTAAATATTGCTTGGTACTAAATTAAAATTTCTTTCAAAGGTAGTTTTCTTAGTATTCTCAAAATGCTACATGTGCTGGGATATTTGTTTAACGCTCACCGGTAAAAAAAGTCAAAGGAACAATCTAAAGTTATATGTAGCATATCTTAGTTGTCCCTTCGTATTTTGAGATTGAACGTTTCCATGAAAACCTACAAATTAATAAAAGCGTGAAATGTGGTGTTTGGTTAGGGATTTTGTGTGGTGTCCCTAAGCCTCGTGGATATGTTCGCTAATCACATTTAAAATATAAAATGCCCCAAAACGCACCCTTACATCCGCGCCTGTAGGATACAAAGTAGTTTTATACATACATACATACATACATACATACATACATACATACATACATACACTGTACGTTGTCCGTGGCTATGCGTTCGATCTGTTGGCCTTAATTTAACCACTTTTGGTTAATTAAATGAAGTAAAAGTGATCTCCAACATCTATGAAGGGTGTATTTTTTTTCCTGCCAACCCGCAAGTGAAGGTCGCGGTGGCGCTCTTGTGAATTACTTACTAGATTCTGAAGCAACGGAAGGCATTTTTCTCCGAGGCGTTTTCACGAATTCAGCCATGCGCTCTTCGTCGTTGTATTCCATCGGTATAGCCTCAACATGGTGACTGGATGCATCTATGAGGAATGAAAAACATCAATGATTATATATGATACTTATACTAATATACACGTATATACACGGGTGATCTGGATGAATGACGGAATAATGCAATATATATATATATATATATATATATCTTTTGTGTATCTTTTTTATCCTCTATATCATATAAGCAACGGTTACCTGTTGGATTTACCGATCCTAATTTAACAACTACAGCCATTGGCCCAACTTCAATTGACATACACCAATCGTTACCCCTCGTCCTTCCCGGAGCAAGCAATTAGTATTTTTAACTTGTCGTGTAATCGTTAGGTATTCTTCTTGCCCTGTTATGTCTTAGTGTTTTCATGTTTTATCCTTCTCATTGTCTTTGAATGTTTTCAATTGTTTACAAGTTTACTTTTCTTACTGTCTTAATCGTTTTATCTGCAAAGAAATACTTTAGCATACCATTTCCAAAATTGATAACTGATCCGGTTTCGCATTTGATGGAGTCCCTCTTCTCCGGCGTGGAAGTCCTCCTCTTTTTGCCCATCAGCTCTTCCATCGACGCATTCTTATTCTCATTCACAAAGTAGGTTTTCATCGTACCCTTCCCTTTAACTAAGATCTCACCCCTCTCCGATAGTTCAAAGTCCTCACTATTTAGACATCTAAAGTTAATAATGAGAGAATGGTAAAAATAGGCAATTATCTAAAAAAAAATCACACTATGATTAAAAACGAAACACTCTTGACAATTGGCACTTTTATAAAGAACTCACATTGAGATAATTTGATACCTTATTAACATTGTTTGATCCGCTCGCTTTAATGAAAGGGTTGAAAGTGGTTACACGTTTATCGCAAAATAAATCATTAGTTTGGTAAATATTTATATTACACGAGGATATAAATATTCACAATTGGGCATTTAATAGGGATGAACCTAACAGTGCGCCAAAAGTTCGGTGAACCTGCAACACAATATAGTTTGTGGAAAGAATGTAAAAAAAAGCGTACCGTAATGTAAGAAATATATATATAATGTATACCGTAATGTAAGAAATATATATATATTAATAAATCCACCAACTCATCACGTGTTCTTTCAATCTATTCCATAAAAGTATATTCTGCCATTCACCGCGCATGCAACTTTATTTATTGTACGCCTCCCTGGAAAAGACGACAAAGCCCATTTAATATAACTTGACCTAACACCAATAGCGTAAACGTTCACAATACAAGGCGATAATAAAGCGTTCATATAGAGCAATTAGCATACCCATTTTCTTTTTGCGTTACAGAATCATTCTCTAGTCTATGTGGCGCTCTTTCAATTTTCGGACACAGTAAGATCGAGAGTATTGCTCGTTTAATCCTCGGCTGACTTGTGAAAACAAATTAATGCATTTGACTTAAGTATAAAGACGAATATACTTTATTTTTCTAGTACCAAAGCTTTAGCTGCTGCAATATTCAAAATTGTAACTTAAAATTGTAACTTAAATCTCCTGTGGAAAATGGTTAGGCCTACGTCTTCCGTTAAAAATGTCGGTTTATATAACAGTCGGTTTATATAACAGTCGGTTTATATAACAGTCGGTTTATATAACAGTTGGATTATATAACAGTAATCATGCAATGTGCTTCCTTTTATGTCATATAACAGTAACGTTATTTACACGTCAGTTATTATTCTACATGATGTCGCTGTTTAGGGTAAGTATACCTTGCTGCTAGACTCGTATAGAGGTATTTTAGCCGAACGCAGCCGACAATCTCCGATTCATTTGTAATAAAAATCCAACTAATCAGCCAGTCACTAACACTAATCTGGTCTCCACACCTACTCATATTGTTGTAAATGGGGGAGTGGCCATACAAATCTAAATTAAAACAGGTGATGATTATAACGACTTTATATTCCCTGAATAATAATCGGTTCACCCAAATGACTTGCCATACATACGCATATATGATAAAAATTCTAAATGCGACAAATAATACTCCGCTAAGTATCAACCTCATTCACTATAATACAACGTCATCATTAGGAATACTAGAAGAAATTCTTTACAGTTGTAAATATTTCGTCCCTCCTATGGACCTCCTCAGTACAATTATGATTGTTTGAAAGAAAACATAGCAAAATCAAACCAAATGAAACTTAGCGTGTACACCCAACATCCATTATGACGTCATATGTGCAATTGAACGCGTGCTTATGGGCTGTCGGAATGTACAATCATTTTTGTACTGAAGAGATCCCTAGGAGGGACGAAATATTTACAACTGTAAAGAGTTTTTTCCAGTATTCCTAATGTCTAAGATTTCTTTATTTGGATCACCCAAATGACTTGCCATACATACGCATATATGATAAAAATTCTCAATATATAAATTGCATAGCACTCACTGGCAGGAGAGGGAACTGATGTGTATCTTGCCGGGTAACCCGTGACTCTCCATCCTAGAGGCGGTGTTGACAGTATCCCCGAATAGGCAGTATCTCGGCATCTTCTTACCAACAACCCCAGCGACCACCGGACCAGAGTGAATGCCTACACGGATCTATAGGAAACATGTAAAATAAATTCGACTACTCGGTCCAACTTCCAGATGGGTTGCTAGATGTCAACGTGTACTAGGTGTGCCTGTTACCACAGTAAGCCCAAAAGGCAGCGTGTCACATAGCGGACAACGTACGTCTGTACTGTTATGTGTAATCTTTAAAGGGGCGACAATCGGGCAAACTCGTCCTTTCGGGCACAGTTCCAGAATGAAGAAAATATTTTTATAGATTCGTTATACATGCTATTTCAAGAAATATAGTTAAAAAAATACCAAGATGGGACGTAATCAAAACCATATTTCAACTGCAATTTTGAAGAATGGTCCAGTATTATTGAATAGAACATTTGAGATCATATTAAATGATCCGACGCATTATACATGATCTACTCCCAAGTCTCTTAGGAATGCGTCCCCCAACCCCCACCACCACCCCCTGTACCGATGAGAGAAATTGTTATAATTAGAGACTTGTTAAATAGGCCTAAATATCGGTGATTTCCTTCGATTTACAAACATAGGATGCGGTTTACAAATTGTGTTTCTTTCCTGTTCTACTTGATTGAATAATATGCTCATCACCATGTAATTATGTGCTATGTGCACTGACCCAGCATTGCATTACAAAAGACATCAATATAGCTGATGTGATTTAATCAAATACGAAGTTCTTTTATAGCGCCACCATTTTATATTTCCATTCAATTGTATTAAGATGTTCGGATATTTTCATGTAGATAGATGGTTATCACCAGTCTGAACCCATTCCTAACTTTTCACGTTCACTTGTTGCTTTTAGTATTTTTTTTTTTTTGAGGCTGGATTTTTCAAAGACATAATTTTGGCTAAGATCATGACTGTGTAGTATTTGGTCTGTGTACCCACAAAACCACTTGACACTGCCTGACAAGAATGTCAGAGATTGGTAATCCCAATATAGTCGTCGGTGTAGATGGAACATGACGGAAATGTTATCACATTTTTTTTAATTTTCCGTGACAGGTTCGGCTTTGGAAAATTTACTCAAAATATAAAATATTGATTTGTAAACGGCAAACCATCAAGAATATGTGTACATTTTTTTTATCTATGATATCATACTGTGAAATATAACAAGTAAATAGTGCATGAGTCCCCCTTTCCCACATTTTGTCTCTTTCCAGATAATTGGCCTACTCCTACATTCTGTACTCGATTCATTCATCACAACTATGTATGCCGTATTTACCTCAATGTGTTCTCGAGTATAACCAGGGATAAAACGGTTTGGCAAGCAACCGAAATGCCAAGCGCTTTGTTTGCCTATCATAATGGGATGATTCTGGTATTGTCATGTTCAAAGTATTTACCTGAAGAGGTTTGGATATGTTCACATTATTTACCTTACTTAATAGGTTTTAATATATTCACAGTATTTACCTTAATATGTTTTAATATGATCACAGTGTTTACCTTAATCGGTTCCGAGTAACCGGCGACATGACCTCTTAACAAGCCACAGCCATACTTAGCGCTAGGTTTGCTATCCTATATCACCACAAGATGATACTGGTATTGTCATGTTCAAAGTATTTACCTTAATAGTTTTTATTATATTCACAGTATTTACCCCAATCGGTTCCGAGAAACCGGCGACATGACCTTTTGACAAGCCACATCCATACTTAGCGTTAGGTTTGCTATCCTATATCACCACAAGATAAAACTGGTATTGCCATGTTCAAAGTATTTACCTTAATAGTGTTTAATATATTCACAGTATTACCTTAATCGGTTCTCGAGTAACCGGAGACATGACCTCTTGACATGCGACTGTCATACCCAGCGCCATGTTTGCTATCCTATCAGCATGAGATGGTAATGGTATTGGTAACCCTCCTACGACCATGTATGCATCTCCGATAGTCTCGACCTGTAGGTACAAAATTTACACGAATCATAAATAACTAGAAATCATATATAAAAACGGTAATCGCTAATAAGACAGTTATGACATAGAGGATCATCTTAACAAGCAAGCGCGACACCAAGTATCACGATCGTTATATGTGTGTGTCTTATAATCTTATACTTACACATCAGATGAAAGCAGTCTGCTGCCAACACTTTAAAAGTGTCCTCACATATATTGCAAAGCATGGCAACATACATGTATGTGTCAAGTCAATTGTATGTCTTACATAGCTGACGGAGGACATGGACCCGGGATCGTGGTAAGTGAGTATATTACACTTCCGAGTTCTTAAAACACCACACTTTGAAAAAAAAGTAATTTCTAATTATACTTACAGGTGTCAAACATTTAACGACAAGTAAGCATTTTCTGCGTTCATTTCTTTGTTTTTATTTATCTGTTGTATATACCATTTCTGCATTCCTGTCTCATTAGTAAGGATATATCGGAGATAATTTATATAGGCATATACGTCTTGTTTATCATTGGTTTATATTTTATGTGAGAATTTCATATATTATAGGGTAAAAATATTCTTTTATTGAGCTCACGGATGTGTAAATCAAATCTTTAATGAAGTCTTTAATGATTTTGTTTCTATAGTCTCGTTCTTAAAGTTTTCAACTTATTTTAGAGTTTAATTTCTTTGCGTCAGATTAAACTGATAATCAAGAAGGGGGGAAGGGGGGTGGGGCGCTGGCTAATACAAATAACTTCATTTTTACCGAATAAACCAAACTGTATACCACAGTGCCATACACGAATATAAAATTAGGCAATTTGTCTAAATGATATGGAAAGTCGCTCACCATATAATAACGTCGAATATGTTGTATTGAATTGGAACGAAATCATTATATACGTCAAATCTATATACGCACCTGGTCACATTGTCAGAGATATTAACATAACACAATGTCAAACAAACGAACCGAATTCAGAGTTTGAAAAAACCTCTTTAATTTATTCTGCACGGGAATATACCAAAATCGACTTTGCATATACCGAATTAACCAGAATTCAGCTAAGCAATGCTTAAAATGTAATAAAAGATATTACCACTACTACTTCGTAAATGCCTTCATACTTACCAAAAATTCAATTTAAATCGAAATCATAGTTTCAAAATATCGGTACTATTTTTTATTTATATTCTGAAATTAACGAGAATTTAAAAGTAGTCCGAAAATCATGAAAAATCAAAGAAAAGTTCCGAAATGTGTTTTGTCGGCAGCCAAACTGTATTATAAAATGTGATGGATTTTTGATTATTAGTTTTGGGTTCAAGGATCGATCTACATGACATCCCAGTTTTCCCATTTATTTTATGCTTCTCGGGTAAGTGTGATCAATGGAACTAAACGAACTGAAGAATCTGTAAGTTTTAGTTTGCCAAGCTGGCAAAAAACAAAAAAACTGATATAGCCCCTTTAAATACAATGTAAAAGAACACAGATTTGTTTACCTTGTATACGTCATGAACTGACGTCAACTTATCAAATCTCACATATAGGGCGTTAAGCATATTAACGATGTCGATGGGGCGACACTCTGCACATATATTCGTGAAGGAAACGATATCGCTGAAGAGAATGGTAACGATGGTAAATTCTCCTGTTAAAAAAAAAGAGGAAATAGGTATTTCAGGACAATTTTTATATTTTCAGATTATATCCCTACGACCATATTCCCTGCCTATATTAGTATGATGATATAATAAGAATGGCTCTAGTTCCTTTTCAAATATACAAAAAAAATCGTTGGGAAACTGATAACAAGTATGTGTCATGCTTTGTGGTTAGATAAGAACGTTTCTACTGATTGTAACAAGGACGTCACATATAACACAAGGAAGACCCTAATATATTTATTATTTCAAGAGCGCATGCTCAGAGTAAAATGCTTGTTGAGACAAACATGACGACCACCTGTACCTTTATCGTTTTTATCGTTTAATTAAAAAAAAACTGAAATAAACCCTAAACTAATGGATATATTAAAAAATAGTTATAATAGAAAGGTAAAAGTCTACCGAAGAGTCCTAATGTCCGAAATCATTAGTATAATTTAACTGTTTTAACTGTCTAATGACGAACAATCATCAATAATTTTCTACAAATATTTATCAAATATATCGCGTGGGCATGTCATCGCTAATTCGAAATGGCGCCATCTATTTGACTGTCCGTTTATATTTTTTTATTGACGTAAACTCATGAAATTGATGTAAGCCAGGTTCCCAATTAATTTGCCAGGCCAGCCAGAAAAAAATATGTTGGGGCCACACGTGCTGATTGACAGCTCAAAATAACATTTGTACAACTGCTAAATGTGCCGAATTCGGCTGGAACATTACTATGTGATACGAGGTGGCGACATTGATTGTTCTAGTACAGTAGGCCATATCGATTTTTTTCAGCTTGAAGCAGACGCTCGTTTATCCTCCCGATGTGTCTTTGGCGAACCTTATATATATTTTCAATTTGATATTTGAGCCGGATTGGGCCGGATTGGATCGTCTGACGGGCCGGATGCGGCCCACGTGCCGCCATCTGGCAACCCTTGGTGTAAACCAGTAATTACAAATTATGCTTGGTGTTTTTCGGCGTTCGTACTAGCTAGATGCATGATCCAAGCTATCAAGTTTTCTTTAAGACTTTAAGAAGTATTTTTTGTGAAATTTCCATTCAATGTTCGATTTTTAAGCGATTTTTTTAATGACTCGTAACGAGACAGTTATCGTTGGTTGTATAACGTTAATCACAGTTATCGTTCCAATGTGGTATGGAGTTCTATATCCACGTATGTTTGAACAACTACTTACTTCATTTTTATTCATTGAAGAATAAAAAGCAACCAAGCAACCCCACGACAAAATTAAATCCATAATTTATTGATAAATTTGAAAATGTTAATGTATAACACATATCATAGGTAATTGTATAGGATATGTAACACATATCATAGGTAATGATATAGGATATGTAACACATATCATAGGTTATGATATAGTATATGTAACACATATCATAGGTAATGATATAGGATATGAAACACATATCATAGGCAATGATATAGAATATGTAACACATATCATAGGTAATGAAATAGGATATGTAACACATATCATAGACAATTATACAGGATATGTAACACACATCACAGGCAATGATATATGATATGTAACACATATCATAGGCAATGGTATAGGATATGTAACACATATCATAGGTAATAATATAGGATATGTAACATATATCATAGGCAAACACGAGCTGTGATCGATCACTGTTCTCCTGCATGCATGTGTTATATGTACAGGAAACAAAACTTGAACAACACTTTTATACCCAATTCCCAATCAATTTGCATTGGTTTTAAAGTGGCACTATTGTGTTATAATATCATAGGTGACTTATGATGAAATGTTGACATATTTTGAATGTATGGAGCTAAAAAATAGGTCTTAATCCAGTTACATCAACTTTATAGCAAATAAGTTTAAACTACGTTTCAATAATTCAATTGCTTTAAATAACATCGCGGTGGCCTTCCGAGTTTGATTCAGTTATTAAAAAAATCATCTTCGTTAGATATATACATATAATGTTCTGTGAATTACATTGGAAGCAATCTACCTCTGTCAATTTAGACGACGCATTTTTTATTTAAGTATTATCACGCCATTAAGCGTCATTGTGACGTTTGAATTTACTCTCACGAAGATGGGTTTAGTCTAATATGTGGGCCTGCGCAGCGCGTGAGCGTTTCAACCAGATCATATCAAATAACTAGTAAGGTCAGTCTCAGCTCAAACTCATAAGGATATAATTTGCTGCGCGTGTAGGCCTGAATGCAAATAAATTGCTCTTAATTAAGACATCTTTAAAAAGTTGAGAGCAGTTTTGCTTTAGGTCATTTCAACGTACAGAAGCCTCCTTCTCATTGAATAGGCCTACGGTATTTTCCAAATATACATAGTTCGTAACCCTAATATCAATCAGATGGGATTGCAAATGTTTCGTTGTAGCGGTTTATAACCACCAAAAAATATATCACATTACTTGAGCAGTAGGCTTTGTCAGTTACTGTTAGAGTAGGCATATATGTGACTGTGTGTAATGGAATAGACACTGTGAATTATGGAGTCGCACTTTTGCCTATTCAAAGCTACATTTAAATGTTTAAGAACTATGATAATTGCTAATAAGGTAAAAATTTTAAAAAGTGAAATATGAAAGGTTCTATATCGCCATTAATTATACCTGGGAGGGGTACAATTTATTAAAAGTACATGCGCGTTACAGCGACTTCTATTGTATTTGGCTGATCATAATGTCGGCTACAAGAAATTGGCACATTGTTTTCTACGTAATTTGTATATTTTCTATCCTAATTATAAACTTTTACCAAAGAGGAATAGGGGTAAAGCCCATTGGAAGAACATCAGAGAGCATATGGATATTACTACTGCAATACTCATAAACTTCTCTACATCAATCAGGGAAAATTTCATTAGGTTTGTGAAACATGACTAACATTTAATTACGGGTTTTGTATCCACTTGTGTAGGATTATGGACCTTTTTAGTTACAGCAACTGTACAACTCAATTTAAGCGTTGCTATGCAGCATATCCCCTCAATCCATGCGACTGACTATCACACACTGAACTGTAAGTTCGAAAAACGTGAAAACGTGATTTTATTTTAACATGGGGTGTAATGTTTGCGAAGTAATTATCTCCTGGCAGATATATATAACAAATAAGGCAATTGTAATTTTATACGTTCCCATGGTGAGCACAACTCATATTTCAGGCAACATACTTTTCAAACATCGTAAATGCAAAATTTTAATTAAAGGAAGAATTCTGACTCCTTCGACCTAGTTATGAGAATTTTACATTTCTATAAATCTAACGCTCAACGCATATCACGTGGGAGGATTCATATGACAGCGGGTACCTTGTCCTTATACGATGATTTATCATCAGGATTAATTAAGGGAACACATTTTTTAGTGAATTTATCAGCCTGCGCATCAGTTTGATTACCAATTGAGATATTATTTAACGAAGCATACTGCCAGATCTGCAAAAATCTAGTTCAACGCCAATAAATTACAAATTTTGCTTCTCTTATGATTTTTTTTAATGGTTTTACAATTAATAATTAATTTAATAATTTTAAATAATTTCCCCTTAAAACGTTGGGATAATCACAAGAAGCTTAGGAGGACAAATAGCGACACATATTTTCATGTGTTTAACATAGCTACGAAGTAACATTCGAGTTCGTTACAATATATACACAGCAATTAACCCACCTGTAAATTTTCCCACGCAGAGTTTGTTGTAATCTATGTCTCGAAGACGTTAAAGGCGCCATTGTATAAACGGAAAGGTAAAATCGTCTTAATGGTCGGTCTGAATTTGGTTCTAAATGTAGACACGCTGTAAGGATCCCACACCCATATGACCGCGGCAGAGCAATTTGTATTCCTGCTTGTTATACAAACTTTTTTTTTTGTGGCGTGAAGCAGGTGTGGTATATATTTTATTGTACCATTATACTGCATCACATTCTTTTTAAATATTTCGGCTCTTAGAAAATATGCTGTAACATCATCATGCAAAATGATAAAACATTTATAAAATATATGTTTTTTTACAGTTGGCCGAGACGTTTATTGCTAAAAATCGAATAATGTTTTGTTTTCTTAGTTCTTTTGATCCCGTTCTTTAACGGTATTGCTATCGATTTGTGGAAATCCTGTTTGAGGCCCAAAAAGGCTCCACGATGGCCGAAGGTTGAGGAATAACCATCGTGGACTGTTTTATTTCCCCTCTGGTTTAATCATGACATGCATGGTCGGGGGAGTGATTTCTTTCTCCACTGGTTTTGGCATGACATCTATCACCCTTTGCTCCCCTGTCCTCCTGTGCTTATAGCGCACGTCGTTCTGCCGCATCTTCTTTTGGCAGCGAGATGAGTAAGTGAGTGACACACATTATAATATCGTCTGGCACAATTGTCTAGGCGCTTAACTTAAAGGAATTGCCCGGTGACGATTGATGTTGGCATGATTTAGGGGGTAAATGTTTCGACTTTATAACTCTATGCACCATATCCGTACTAGACCCTTAATACTGAAAATAAGCTTTGAAAATGGCAGTATTGTACGAGCCTAATGAATGTGCACGATTTATCTGCGGGATCTGTGACGTTATATTGGCACATACCCAACGTAAGCGATAGGCCTAACGTTCATGAAGATGTGTGACACTTACTTAAATTAACGAAGGCAGTGCTAGAGACGTCATGGGCATTTCTATAGTACTCGAAAGGCAACGAATCGTCAGGAGAACTTCAAAATAGGTAACAAAATACGTAGCTAGGCTATGACACAAAAACGTGCATAAATATATACAGGTATTTAAATATTCTCTTTTTGATTCCTTGCCAAAAGAGTATATGTGGTCACGCAGCGTGTGTGTTTATGTGCGTGTGTGGGTGTGGGTGTGTGGATGTGACGGCTGCTCGTAATCGCGTTATCTCAAGAATGCCAACCTTCACGAATGTCTTACTTAGTATATAGCTTTCCCACATTAAGTAAAAGAAGCCTATTGTTTTTTATGCTGTTCCAAGGTTGTTTGAGGTCAACAGAGGTCCAAAAGTGTAAACCTTGAAATCGCAATAACTGGAGAATGCAAATGTTTACAGAGGTCATATTTCTCATTTTGTTATTCTCCTATCTCAATCCTTCCAACATAAACTATAGACAGGTCTATAAAATATGTCAACCCCTCATTCTCAGTAAACCCAATTTACACCAATTAGCTTGGGCCCTGGAGAATGCTAGTGTGGAATAAAAAAAAGATGCTTATATGTGGTGTTTTTATGGGTTTTTGTGGTTTTATTATTGGATTAATGACTGACTGGACCCAAATGCATTGTGTGAGGTGTAAATTTGGTGTTTGTTGTATGGCTAGGGTGTGTTGCTATTTATACATCAAATGATTGAGATGCCAATTCATGACTTATTCATTGAAGACAGATGACCATTCACATTTTGCTCCAGATTGTATGTATGGTAAAGCTTCTAATGATTGCCCATGCTCCAATAAATACCCATCCCCCCTACTTCCTTCCAGCCCCCAAAACCTCAGTCATTATATTTCATGTCCTAATGAATGACCACCCCTAACTTGGGTCAGGGGGTCACCTATTAAACACCCAGGGCGATCATTAGCTTTAAGGTATGTATAAATGCATCCTGAACAATTCAAAATTTTGTGTGGAGATTATTTTCACAAGAATTAAAATATGTTAAAAGGCGAGGAATCATGACATGCCTTTGTGTCTTGATTTCTTCTTTCTACAGATTCACGCAAAACCTCTCGATATTCAGAAGGGACATCAACGATTCGTTACGCACAATAAACGACACCAGGAGAAGCGTGGAGAATTCATCCGCCGGCCTCGACATGATGAGCTAGCATCCGCAACCGTGTATTATAGAATCATGATGTATATATTTTTCACCAAGAGGATGGTTTGTACAACAAATTTTTGTATCTCACAGTGGAAGAATAATACTTTTTTTGGTTTCATTTTTCTTTACAGTTAATAATTTGTTTGACCTTCATACAAAGTAGGCTCTGCGAAGATGTGTTTCAAATATGGTTCATGGGATGTGCCAATAAATTATGTGGTGAGATTGGTGGATGGTATAGTGTCAATGGGCTGACATTGGCTTAGGAGATACGTGGCATGTGTTCTTCAGCATTGTCAGTTATTTCTGGGTGAGGGGGAGGGTTGTAAAGAAATAAATAATTGGAAGTAACATTAACTTGAGATAGACAAAGACATGAACTAACATGACTGCTTCAGTGACCTGTCATACTCGGGCAAGACCAGTAAAGGAAAAGCATAACCAACAGGTAACCTTAGCTTACGTTACGTAAAACGATACGCAAGACACTGCAATCAGCTTCCAAATATCTTCTTTTCTTAAATTATCGGAGTGTATATTCTTTGGTATTTCTGTATAATGTATAACTAATCTTATCTCTCTTCTACGGTATATGCATTTTGTTAACATTTATATTATTTTTTTAACATTTGTATCATGTGGTGATCTTTCACAAACAAATGTCAAAATTATTAAAATATTGTTAATTTACTGTTGTAAAACTATGGAAAATAAAATACAGAAATACAAAGGGCTATTACTCCTAGTGGCACTGTGATGTCATAATAGCCATTTTTCTCAAAGTGGAGATTTCAAACATTGATATCTTGAGAATGGAACGAGATATTTGGCTGCCTATAGAGGTTTTTCACGTGATGTCATTTTGACGGCCAATCGTCAAGCGTCCCCGAGCGTGTTGCAGTAACCAAGGTTATATCGTATTCACTGTCCCGAGATATGCACAAAATTTATACGTCACAGTAGCGAAATTAAACTGCGCTTACACGATCGGGGACACGCGCGATGACACGCTCGGGGAGCTTAAC
>JAODFY010245614.1:0-15959 GCA_027580055.1 Paracaudina chilensis | reverse complement strand
GCTGTACTAATCCTTGTTCCCCGACTTAGTGCCTATAACTCGGGGATGGGGCTGTAATGGGTGTTAGAATAGCATGTGAGACTGAGGAGTAGCAACAAGAAGCTCAGCAGAGCTTATGTACGTTGATACCCCTGAACAAAAGAACATTTAGAGTTAACATTAGTAATTTACGGAACTAAGTAAATGACAAGACAAAACGAACATTAAAAAATATGAATAATCAATTCAAAGATAGTTTCCGATAAGATGAGATTTTAAATGCTTCTTAAAAGTATAAATAGTTTTGTTTCTGTAATATCAAATGGGAGTGAATTCCAAAGTTTGGCACCAACAAACAAAATAATCAATACTCCAGTTAGTAACATTAGATAATATGACATTCACACCACAGAGTTGGACATTGGATGTTAGGGTTGAGCTGCTTAGAAGGTGAGCGAAAAAATAATAAACTTAGTTTTTCCAACATTTAGTGAAAGCGTGTTCGCACAAAACCAATTATTAATATTAGTAAAATCATTCTAAATTGTCTAACAAACCATTACACCATTACTGGAGACGAATAAGTTTGTATCATCAGCATATGAAATTATATTGTAGATATCGTTGACATAAATAATAAACAACAAGAGGCCTAATATAGAGCCTTGAGGGATACCGCACTTAATAGGTTTTGGAACAGAGTTAATATTATTAATACTAACAAGTTGTTGTCGATCAGAGAGATAGCTTTTAAACCATTTCAAACCAGTTCCTCGAATTCCATAGTGGTAACCATTATATCACTGTTCAAATTAATCAGTCAAAATAACGTTATCTTGTCACTTCTGGATTTGTTACGTTATTGACCAATATCCTTAAATGACAGGGTATTTCCCACTGCGTTAAAAGCCCGCATGATTTGTATATGACTGTTCATCACATTCCTAAGTGACGTAGGTGCTCGAGAATGTCGGTTAGCAGCGCAGTATCGAGGTCCCCTTACGGACCTTCTGCAGAGAGTAGGACCTTCTGCAGAGAGTAGGACCTTCTGCAGAGAGTAGGACCTTCTGCAGAGAGTAGGCCTACAGTAGTAACGTGTCTGGAAGTATCCTGTCATTTTTGGAAATGCGCCTGAAAATGCGGAGTTGTTTTATACCATCATCCAGAAATGACACGATATTTCCCACCGCGCTCATTATTTCTTTCGCGGATCTATCAGCTGTAGAATTGGTCATATGAAAACCCAGAGGTTTTCGTGGTTCCTTGCTTCTTTTAATTGTTGAACTACATTTCACTCAATTAAAAGATGATATATTGTAGTTCCTCACATGCACTATGGGAAGAAAACCTACATACATGACGTGCACCAGGCAACAGTACAAACGGTACATGCCGACAGCATACATAACAACGCGAACATATTAATGCGAAGTAATGTTGCCGTTTTGGAGTTCCATAAACTAAAGCACAAATACGGCTGCTGTGTTTGAATCCTAAACTCTTGAAATGAATTTCCCCTATTGCAAACTTAATCTTACAATGGTCCACTTTAATACTATATATATAGCAAACAAACATGTTTCCCTATTAGGTTAAACGGATAACAAGGTTTGCCCTTGATCCATGTCAACCTCAAATTACTTATGACATATGTTAATATACTCAGGACTAATAACTTAAATAACAGGTTCCCTCTGTACCATATTAGCCTGATTTCAAATTTGACACCTGACACATGTTGACTTTTAATGACCTCTTACTCCTTTTACAATCACCAGGGTTCATATACTGAATATGTCTATATATCCACTAAGAGTTTCGGCTAAGTTTCCCCTTTGGGATAGTCTGATTAAAAGGTTTTTAATGTTTTTAATGTTTGAGTTGGTCTGATTACAAGCAAGGTGTCACACACACAGGTGGATTGTACATTCAGTCCGAGGACTTCATAGAAATATCCTTTATCCTAACCTAATAGACCATAACCATGACAATATCCTAACCATTGTTCAAACGTCCGATGAAGATACGTAAGGTAAAGCTTAATTATACTTGAAAATGCCATATTTACGGATTCATTAAGATTAAATATTTCGGAACTTTATATAAAAAAAGTTATAGGATACGACTTGTTACTTAGGTTGCCGTGGCAACCAAAGTAACAAGATCAAATGCAAATTGACCGTAAAGGCTTCCAAGTCGTGCGTAATTTATAGGCTAATTTCATACCCCTCTAGCCGTGACTGTTTGTAATCATCTCTGAACTAGTGAACTAGTAGGACGTCTAGCGGTCTAAACTCGCACAAAAGGTCCTTTTCTCATATTATGATGAAAGAAAATCTCGTTATAAAATTTACAAAACGAAATAAGGGTGATAACAAAATTTTATCCAACCTACACTCTGGCAGTACCCTTAAGTGATTTAACCAGACGACGAAGACGTTTAGTGGTTCCGATGCCAGAAAAATCTTGAAATATTAGTATTGATAATTATTGTGAAGAGATTTTAATTGTTATCAACACATGGAACCCAAAACAATGTGGCACATTTATACTGATTATGGCGCACATGAAACTATCAAATATGATATTGATCCGACATAACTGTGCATACTGTGCCTTGAACTAACACAACCATACCAATTAGAAGCAAGAAAATTAAGGCATATAGGATCTAATCAACATGGGGCATCAACATCAACATACCAAGCCAATGTGATATTGTTCCAACACATCGTTTCGGAGATTTTGTGTTTACAAAATATTTCTTGAGAGTGTTAGCATTAATCCTCATCATCAAGATCAAGACACTATAAAGGTGTACCAGTTAAATCTGGCCCTAAAGTGAATTTCACAGATCTCGAAGCCCCCATATTTCACAAATGAGCTGACCAGGCTAACATATTTGTAGCGTACTCGCGGCGAGAGTTGTTTGCCTTTAAGCCCCACCCATTCGTTAATATTCATGACCTGGATAACACAATCAATAAGGCGCACGTAGGCCTAATCAACATGAATATATATATATACCGTCCAATATATGACATTAATCCAACATGCGTTTTTGAGACTTTTGCGAGCCGTCACATCACACACACATACACACGTAATTGTGATCGCATATCATAGGATACTCCGCCTCCGGCATCGTAACCAAAAAATATTAAAATCTTTTAATTAAGCTTACAATGTACTTGTTTGATCGCAAGGGAATAATTTTGGTATACTACATTTTTTCGCGTTCAAAAGACATTACAATGACTTAGACTTACCAATCCTGTAGATTAAATGGTCTGTGTCGTTAATAACGTCATTATTAATCGCGATATTTATTCACAGTGATAACACAATATAACTTATATTTTGCCACGTAAATGTGGGTTACATTATATGATATGCCACGATATTAGTTTTTTAACATACCGACAACTCACATGGGCATTTAATTAATTTACGCCTTCCAGGAAACTGATACGATATATCAAATTTAAGCCGTAAAAGCTACTTATTAGATTTGTGTTCAAGCCTGCCCGGTTACAGATTACGCTAAGACTCATTTCTTGGGAGACGTACACAGTAAATTGTACCGTGGGTCACATCCAGGGACGGAGAAACCAGGGGCCGGGAGAGGCTCCTCCACGTCCTACCACACCCATTATTTGAGTTTGTTCGATGGGTGCCCTCGCATGTCGCTCCAAAGATTTCACTTATTTCCACCGCCACTGACCAAATTAAATTCACCACCATTTGCGATTATTCTAAGTATATAAGCCCTTTAACATGTGATGATATTAACAATGATATGCGGTCAAAGGTTAACTGAGAATAAAACTCACTTGTGGTATATAGGCCTAGTCTTTCCAAAATTACAAAAATTGTCGTCCATATATTTATACTAGGCCCCTACTCATGCATTTAGATATTGTGACTATATATCGATGTATTCCGTGATATTATAAATCAAATTCAAACATTTCTAATCTAGTATTCCAAGATTGTTTTCCTTCTTCTCAGTAACGTTCAAGATAAAAGTGTAGGCAGTTTTCTCGAAAAGGGGGTTTCAATCTGAGCATGCGCACTGGACTTCATGACACAGTCTGCTCTTTAGAACTTGTATTGTACATACAGAGCATTGTGTACTGTAATAACTTCACGGCAACCGGTGAACTTCAACCTTATAAAACAAAGGAAACGGTTAAGTATGGATCTCAAGTTGAATCATCATCGCCTCATAAAATATATGGCCTAAATTTAACTTAATCTGATCAAATAAAGAAAACCTTCCATACATACACAATGTATGGAAATATGTTTAGTCTGAAACTCCACTCCAGTAATAATTGTTTTTATTAAGACCGTTGTATATCCCATATATCAAGTATCATATCCTTAGGCTTTGTAATGTGCATGTGAGTCATTTACAGAAGGGAAAGACAAATGTTATTTTTAACACTATGATCTATGAGAAGAATAACTATGTTGTGATGGCGGTTGTATCGGTCAATTTAATCTCCATACTTACTATGGGGATAGTTTTTGTTTGCTTACCTATATATCCTGTCTCCTATAACCAGAGCCGCTGTTCTCATGATGCAGTATCACCGGATGGCTGATAGAGCAGGCATATTCAATAAAACAAGAACTTATTATATGAGATATTTTTTTTATGTCTCTTTTATTTTCGAATTAGCTGGTTTCGAAATAATTAATGATTGTTGGGGCTCTTCCGTGAGTCATAACGGTCTCAAGTGCCTGGACGTGTCATAGTTAAAAGTTTAGGCATCGTGGCTCGCTTTTAACTGGTTGGAAATAAAATAATGTCTTTAGTTTGAAGGGCTAGAATTTGGAAAAAACTCGGCCTGCCCCACAGGTAAGACTCGACCAGGATTTTAACTCCTGACCTGCCCGGCTATATACGCGTATATGCTCTAACCCATCGGTTCTTAAACTGTTGCCCGCGGTTCCCGCGGATATAGCTAGTTTACGAACCGCTGCTTTAATTAACCGAAAGGCACGGTGCTGGGACCAGTACATTGTCAATATGAGTTGTAAATATTCATTCGCGCAATACAAGATATTCACCGCAAAATACCACAAACAAGACATGTCTGGAGATATCTTTTCATTTCTGGAAATGCGCCCGCCCCAAAAGGCGTATTTTTGTAGAGTCATTCACCGTTATCACCGTTATAAATTACAAGCGAATTTCATGCATCGGCTTGTAAGCCCACAGTATGTTATTTGCCTATGTTTGATCTTTACATTTAAACGTGGCGTAACTCCCTTGCCTGGAGAAGTATCCCGGACCCGCTAGGTGTATGGAGAAATTCGGATAACAGTGCAGTGTCGAGTTTCGCGTGCTCCCATGCCGAACTACTGTAGATAATAATGCAGTAAGTAAACACGTCTGGAAATATATATAATTGATCTCTGTATAATGCGCCCGAAAAGGCGCCTGTTTTACGCTTTCATCGTTCTCCAGAAATAACAAGATAATTTCCACCATACCTTCACATATTTACCCAAAAAGTCGGGATTGTCAACTCGTTTTTAAGAATATCAAACATAACATTGTGGCAAGGAAGTTATTAAACAAAGTAAGGGGGTAGATTTCAAAAATTAAAAGGGACCGTACGTGGTGTGGCAAGATACGCCACTATTATGTGTTCTGAGAAACACATGTAAAAATGAAGATATTTCATCAAAGTACGAAACACAAATGAAGTTATATTGGCATTCTAGGGATTTTACATAAGCCACGCCTACTCATTATTCCTTAAATATAGTGATCCTCAGTTGGGGAATAATTTTGATATTAGAGCTAGTATATTCCATTGACGACACTAGCAGACTTACATGAATAAAGGCGATGATTGTTTTTTGTTCAAGCGTGTTGAGGGGAGCAGAGGGGTCGAGAGACAAGTCGGGCCCGATCACCAGAGAGGTGGAGAGACAGATCGGGCCCCCGGTCACCACAGGGTCGAGAGACAGATCGGGCCCCCGGTCACCAGAGGGATCGGGCCCCCGGTCACCAAGAGGCGATGATTGGTTTTAAGTGCGTTGAGGCGGGCAGAGAGGTGGAGAGACAGATCGGGCCCCCGGTCACCAGAGGGGTCCAGAGACAGATCGGGCCCCCGGTCACCAGAGGGGTCGAGAGACAGATTGGGGGCCCCCGTCACCAGAGGGGTCGAGAGACAGATTGGGTCAGGTCACTAGGCTTATATTATGAAAATGTGAATTAAATATTCTTTATCCCAAATTTTCCCGCCTTCCCCCATGACTTCCTCCATCCCAAGAACGGTGCCGATGTGATACACAAATGCCATCTAGGCGCAAAGCAGCCATCATTTTGAGCCCACATCTCTACCCGAGGGAACAATATTCGCTTCCTCCATACATAATCTGACATTATTAATATCAATCACACAATTGCAACAATCATAATTCCACCCTTCCTGGGTGATCGTGTTCATGACCCTAATTGGTCACACTGCAGGGCGCTTGGACCGCACAGCGCCCATTATTATAAATACAAATATATCTATACACACCACAGGATACCAATACACGACATATACTATGTCAGACCAGGTTTAAAGCACACGCGCCTGTAACGTTTATATATGTACAATGGTATATAATATTGACAAGGTATGACAGGTCAAGTGGAGACATCTTGGCACTGAAGAGTACTGTTAGCACAGTAGGTACAGAGATATGTAGTCCGGAAAGTTTGGTGAAAGAAACCCAGCTTGTTTGACTAAACTAGACATTCCAAAAGTTCATTTAGAAAACTTAAAGTTCGATATGTTAAAAATGAAATGTTATATATTTTGTGAATATGATGCGATTAACTGCCATACCCAGTGGCGTCGCCAAGGGCATTGGTGGTGGTGCATGTGCCCCTCAAAAATGTGTGACCCTCTCCAGTATGGCCCAATGATATTTTTATATTGATCATAAAACGTTGACTTGTATTTGTTGACCCCCTCCCCTCTTGTGCCCCCAAATTGGTGATATAAAATTTATGGAGTAAAACCATCACGAAATTCTCCCCATTGGCCTAATTCTAATCATTTACAACACTTGAAGTGCAACATAAAACAATCGGCGCTAACAATTATGCTTAGGCTACACGAATCCTAGCGTGCCTAATATGGATATCATAACTATTTGCCGAACAAAACACATAGATTAACGTTTCTATACGTCATTAATTTGTGTCAAAATGGATTCTGATGGTCATCATAATTATATTGACCGGTAAAAATACATGTAGGCTATGGAGCACGAACCGTTTGTAACTAGCACCCTTTAAGGTAGGAATGTGTACCTTGTTAACACATTGCACCCTCTTCGAACTCCCCTCGCGCTGCACAAACAAGTAGGAAGTATCTGTTGACTGATTGTGGTCATAACAATTTGTCCAGTCCCCTGGTGGCACGAAGGGTCACATTCCCTTCTATCCAGAACTCCAGATTGATGGGTCAAACGCTCCCATTGCCGTCTGGCCAATTTGTTTTGAGTAAATTGGGGATATTGAATATTCCTAAATCTAATCTTACCAGTGTATAGGCCTACCAATTGACGCTGCATGTGATAATTACCTTGCCTTATAATGAAGTTTAAATTCTTTACATTTGATACAGTAACTAGATTTTTGTCATAACATGATAATGCTGTTATTGTTTTATTTTCATCAAATCTTATGTCGACAATCTAAATCTCTGCTAGATGTACATGATTTATCCAAAGGCACTATTGCATGATGTATTTAATTAAGTTGTTATGTCGTCTCAATTTTCATGGGATACATTGAACCTTGGGAACATCGAACCCTGGGAGCATTGAACCCTGGGAGCATTGAACCCTGGGAGCTTTGACATAGCCCCACTTTATAATCCATGTTGCACACACACACACATGCCAACCTGACTACATAGTTTCCTTTTGCTAAAATCAATATAGGCCTATCTCAACAACCAAAAATGTTATTTAATGCAGGACTTTTACCACTGACCATTGTTTTATACTCCTCGTTATAATCAGAAAATGTAACTTTCCATTGTAATATTCTTTTAAAATTATGTGAGCACTTGGCGTCACTATTTGCTTCCCCCACCTTTAAAGCCCCTTGGTATTCCATACAATATTTCTTAGAAAAAAGTTATGAGGTTTATCACTTGGAGTGTAAACAAACAACGGGGATTGTTGGATGTAATAATAACCATAGGATATTGACAAAAGATACCGATCAATCTGAGATTGGCAAATTAGTGTTGCTGCATTGAGTGACCTCCTTCTCTCCAAAGTCTGACAGTCAAAAGTAGACTTCCCAAAGTCCATCGCGTGTTTGAGAACAGTGATATATTTCTCCGTGAAAAGTTTGAGAAATCTGTCCGAATCAGCTCTCCCATGCAAGTGATCTTTGTAATATCTTTTCGATTCCATGTACGGGGATATCATCACGCGAGAGGCTTGGGCAAGTCTAAGTCAAAACCGATATTTCAATACGAGAGTGAATATTTGTAACACAAGCCGTTTCTTGATTACATCATTACATGTAATGAGATGTGGTCAAAGGTCAAACTGTGAAGAAACGTTCATACACTCTTATATCTTTTAGATCATTGCTAGGAAAAAAATCTTCATAAAAATGTAGACTGGGATGATGAATTTATGTTATTTGTTCCTTGATATTAAACAGTAGTTATAAATATTTTTTTTACGATTTCTATCAGTGTTGTAAACTATATACGTAACGATAAAATTACAGGTGATTGTTGCGATTGCCCCGGCAAAGATTTTACTCTGAGCATGCGCACTAATCGTACATATTCTGGTTATCATCATGACAATGACATGAAAATGTAAACATAGAACAATAATAATGACGACATAATATATTGCCTACACACTGACTGCAGAATCGAAGTCAAGTAGAAGAATACAAGCTATCTTATTGATAACAACCCTATATGTTCCGACACTACTATGTTCCGACCCATATCTTCCGACACTACTATGCTCCGACGTATATGTTCCGACACTACTATGTTCCGGGTTGTCGGAAGATTTATGGTTGGCGGAAGATATATGGTTGGCGGAACATGTAGGGTTGGCGGAACATATAGGGTTGGCGCAACATATGGGGTTGGCGGAACATATAGGGTTGGCGCAACATATAGGGTTGGCGAAACATATAGGGTTGGCGGAACATATAGGGTTGGCGGAACATATGGTGTCCGAACATAAAACAGTCACTCTCTTTCTATTTAATTTTGGCAAACTAGATTCAATAATAGTATTCAATAATTTTACAAATGTTATTGTACGTGCCGAAGGTACGGATATTTGCTGCTGGTTCAATCACGCAATACAGCTGATTTGTGCGAGCGTAATTAAAACCGTGAACTGACTTATTGTGGCGGCATGATATCCTTCTTACATACCGCTATGTAAAATATAACCGACTTTGACGTGGTTCGACGGCGAGTTAATATTTTGACATGAATCGTGAGAAACGTGCACTACTTCAAACAGTTGCCCTTGGCGCGTACGTCACGCCTCATTTCATTTTCGACCTTCTACATGCAGTTACTGAAATTAACGTCACACTCGTACTTTTGTAAGTTCCCGATATAAATGAATTGCCCTTGGATTTATTTTTAAAGGCTTTCTGAGACTGACGAAAAAAGCAAAAAATAATCCACGAGAAATAGCAATGATGGATAAGTATAGCGGAAACCCCATGACAAAATCGCCGTATTATATTTGGAACGCGACGCGAAAAGCACCTCAACATATTACGATCATTCCCGTTTATAATGGCGTACTAATCATGATCATGTATGTTACTATACATGTGTTTTGTGTACATCATCATGTATACACAAACGTATCATCATGTTGTACAACACATCATCATCATACTATGCAAACCATGTAGCAGTATATAATGATGTATTAATGTTGTGCATGCATAATTATAGCCTGCATGGTGATGTATACATGTATACATGTTCTTGCATGTAGTAAATTACATGATCGCTATGTTTGAACACGCCGTGCCGTATATGCGTATATACTGAGAATATTAATGTAACATAATAATATACAAAAGAGCATGATCACGTTGTACATGTATACATACGTCATCATGATATTTTAATACATGCAAGTGTATGATGTACTATTTGTGCATGGTGTCTAAAACACATAATCACAGAGTAAACGCACATCATCACCACGATGATTTAAACTGACATCATATATATATCATAATGTGTCATAATGTTCTTAGCCAATCAAATTTGTTTCAGTAGGCAAAGGCGGGTGTGTGTTAATAAACGGGTTCCAACCATCAATACGCACAATTATTAGTACAAGCAAGAATAAGCACTGGCCCTGGACGCATGCCCGTGTAAAGTGACGTCATTGAAATCCCTTTATAGCCTTTAGTGGGTCGTAGGTCGTCGAAGTATGAGCCCAACTACCCCGGAGAGGTGCAGTACTCAGACCGGATGATCTGAAGTCCACTTCCCAAACCTGCTGCCCGAAATGACAAATCGAGATTTTCTCCCTCTACCACTATCGGATTTATATAGTGTTATATCATTCTGATTCTTAATACGACTATTAAGATGGTTTATGGTATAACAATGGTTGATATTGATTGAAACAGTGATAACATTTTAAACATTCCTCTTCCGCTAATAAAAATGTAATCACATCAATAAAACATATTATGTGTCGACATTCAGAAATACTAATCGTATGATTTAATTGTCCATGTCATTTATCGTATTGTTATCATGTTAATGTATGATATGTATGTTAGCGATGTCCTGATGTGATGCAAGGTCATCTGTTCAATTAGCAGTGGTGTATTTAAAAGGTAAATAACTCTCGCTTCGAATATGTTATGTATATACGGGGCTTCGACCAAACACGAATGGTGGTGGTGAAATTATCTTTGAGGAGACGGTTAACAGCTTTTGAAGAAGGAACCACAACTTACTGAAACCATTTAAAATGTTTTATATGTTTATAATAGGTAAATAAACCACAAGTACAATAAAATATCACACAAAGCAAACATGTATCGTGGTGATGTTCAAATGTGTATGTTAGGCTACTTAGCCTATAGAATAATTATGTCGCCAACCCGAACACATTTCTTCCATTTGCTATTCTGTCGACAAACGTCTCTATATAAATATGATATTATATAGATATACAATAATAGGTAATATAGTATTGTAAAAATGAACACGAAATACCCATCGCCACCCCCCCCCCCCCCCCCCAGAAAAAAAATACCCGGAACATCAAGTATGGCGCCGACATAGGATACGACCAAAAATGGTGAGGATTTTAACTGGACTACTCTGTTAGGGGTAGGGGAAGTTCATGAAAAAAGAACAAATAGAATTTTAGGAAGCATTTCTTTTAAATATATTGTTTTGATTAAATTCAGGCGGGTGTGTGTTAATAAATAATATATCAATGAAAGTAGGCCTACTATACGTGCGTGAACGTTTATCCTCCCTTGACCTGTGACCGCATACATTATCATATCATTACATTGCAAACGTTTTTTTCGAAGCCCCTTATACCAAACAGACGAGCTGATCAGTTTAGCATATTTGTAGCGGACTCGATCTTTAACCGTGGAGCATCCCGCGGTCTCATATAACAATATTTTCGTTTCTTATCAAATTTGGAAAATACACATAATACACTTAAAGCAATAAGAAGGGTTTATTTTAACGGTTTTGTCATCATACCACATTATAATGCATATATAGTGTGACAATGTATGAATGATACATAATTTGCAACCAAACTTACCGATATTGATAGGTGATATGTATACTGTAGGCTTCGTTCCGCGAAACAGTTCGGCGACAAAATGCAACTCTCATATGTCAATGGCCTAATTTCTCCGTAAAGAGGGCGATTTACGATGTGAAAGATCCAGGGAGTCTTTTAATCATAACTAACAAGGGAAACGAATGGCAAAGACTCCCTTTGGTGCAAGAAGGGTAAATATCATGACTCAAATCCTGATTGTTGCTTTAAAAGTGTTTTTACCAAGGCAAACCCTGTACTTAAAGGTGGGGGAGCGCATGAAATTCACGTGAGTTTCGCGTGTCACGCAAAACCCACAGATTCGCCAGTTATGTATATGTAAAATTGTCTTGTTGTAGTGTTTATAACTGCAATTAAAGTTGATACAACATAGAAACGTTCAATGGAAGTGTTTCAGATTTTGCCAAAAAAAAAAACCTCATTGAAATGTTACTTTTGGTAAGTTTTGCTACCAGCGCCCCCACCTTCAACATTGTCTTTGTTTTGTTTTTTTTTGTTTTGTTTTTCAAATAATTTTGGCAGTTTGGCAATCAAGATTTCCATCGATTTATTAAATCGAGCACATGTAATATTTAAAAGGGGATGTTTTAGTTTTCGTTTAAAGGTATTTAATGTGGGTGAATTTTTGATATCCTGACTAAGTGACTAAGTGAGTTCCAAAGTCGAATAGCGTCAGCATTTTAAGTTCAATAAAAAATCGGTGCAGTGTTAGAAATGTAGTGAGCATTGCATATATTACGGATAACTCGTTTTTGCAGTTTATATAAATAATCAAGAAGTGCATGGATATGCTTGACGGGAAGGGATACGGGCATGGGGGATTATTCCGTCGTCCGATTAAAGGAATTCGTATGTCTGAAATTATTCAAAAAATTACAAAAATAGTGGAATTCTGAAGAGATATTGCAATAAGTTTGTTTACGCTGTGTTATATCACGGCGAAATTTTGTGTTTTTATCCCAAAATTGTTTGGCAGTATATCACCGCGAGCATGCGCACATTGTATCTACGAACTAGGTTATTAGGGGACCGGTGAAAAGGGGGATAAAATACCTTACGCCCATGAAATATGGGACAAATATTCATTCACCCACGAATGCTTACTTACCTCGAATTTATATATGGAGAAGCACAATTGCAATCTGGTCCGACCTACATCTCGACGCTTGGATATCGACGCCTAAATCTCGACGCCTAAATCTCGACGCCTAGATATCGACGCCTAGATATCGACGCCTAGATACCGACGCCTAGATCTTGACGCCCTTGTAACTGTGGATTACCCTTTGAACTATTCTTGGACATTTGCATATTATAATATTCTTATTGTTTTGTGAGGTAGGGCGCTCGTAGCAAAACTTGCCAAAAGTAATATTTCAATGATGCATGATTTGCCAAATGGGTATTGCCATGGCAACGTGAATTCATTTTGTACTCTAATATAATAAAGCTAAAATCGGTAGTAAAATAGTCTGCACACATGGGAACATCTTCAGCTAATGATTACAGTATAACAATAACAGAATAGTAATGGTGATTATCTTTCTATGAGGTAGGGACGCTCGTAGCAAAACCTGCCCAAAAGTAATACTAATTCAATGATGTTCATTTGCCAAATGGGTATTGCCGTGCAACGCGATTTCATTTTGTTCTCTATTATAACAAAAACAAAGCTACAATCGGTATTAAAATAGTCTGCACACCAGAGATCATCGTCAGCTATAATATTAATGTCATCGTCAGCATAATAGTAATGGCGATTACCTTTCGTTTTTTGTTTGTTTTGGGGGCTAAATGATCCGATTGATAATGTAAACACACCAACAGTGTCTAACAAAACATTAATATCATTACTGGAGTAGAATAGGCTTGTATAATCAGCATATGAAATTATATGGAACTTGTTGCTGGCTTTGTAGAGATCGTTGACATAAATAATAAAACAAAAAGGGGCCTAATATAGAGCCTTGAGGGACACCACACTTGATAGGTTTGGGAACAGAGTTAATTATTAATAGTAACAAATTGTTGTCGATCAGAAAGATAGCTTTTAAACTAATTCAAACCAGTTCGTGGTCCAGTGTATCGAAAGCTTTTGGCAGATCGAGAAATATACCAGATGCAAAGTGATTATTTTCAAATGCTTCCATGACTTTACTAGTAAAATGTAGAAGGGCTTGCATTGTAGAGAGACCAGGAAGAAAACCAAATTGATAATTATACAGTAAATTATGCTCAACCAAAGAATTATACACTCTTGAAAACAAAAGTTTTTCTAATACTTTTGAGAAACATGGAAGGACCGAGATAGGTCTATAGTTGTTCACGGACTCTTTTCCACCAGTTTTATAAACATGGTAACACGTGCAATTTTCAAGGGGGTAGGAACAATACCTTGCACAAGAGAGAGATTACACACATGGGTGAGTGGAATACAGATCGAATGGGCAATATGTTTTAAAATGCTTGCAGATATCCCATCAAATCCAGCAGCAGAGGGTTTCAGAGATATAATTATTTTAAGAACCTCATCGCTAGTTGCTGGATTTATGAATAAAGAGCTATTAACTGGCGTTTGCATGTACATTCTGTAGTGAGAGTGAACATTTGGAATTGTATGTTGAGTGGCTGGCCCAATATTAGTAACAAAGTCATTGAAAATATTATACAAACGTCAAATGGATTTATAGAAATATTGATCCCCTGGTGTTTAATCTTATCCGGACTGGTTAGTTTGTTGACCATATAAGAGATTATTTATTGAACGCCACATACCCTTCACATCGTGGTTCCTCTTTAAACATATAAGCGTAGTATGATTTCTAAGCCAGTCTAATAACAGACGTAAGGCAATTACGGAAACGTTTGTAATCATTAAAAATTTTCATGGTGTGACTTCTTAGGTATGTTTTACAAGAATTGAGGATGGCAGGGGTCATCCACTCCCTCAGATCTTGATGATTACCCTTATTAGTACGAGTTACATACGGGAGGCAATTGTTAAAATGTTTACAAAAGGTGTTTATTGAAATTATAAAAGGCAATATTTATATCAGTGGAGTAAAGAACGTGTAACCAGGGTTCATTTTCGATTGTAGAACGAAAACATTGTAGTGTAACTGGATTGACATTTCTCTTAAGTTTTAACAGTATCATCGTCAGTAAGAGTAAAAACTGGAAAATGATCACACATATCGTCGAGAAATATGCCCCATATCCCTACAATTACCGCTAGAATGTTCTCTAGTGGATACGTTGTGTGCACAAATACAAAAAAGGTGATCGAACAAAGAACTAGGGTCGATCCATACAAAATTGGGTAGAAACTATCAAAGAAGTGAAAAACAAAACAACAAAAAAGAAAAACAAAATGGGTACTTAGAGCTTAAAATCTTAAAGACCTTTAACTTAAAATGAACCCAAGTACCCCAAATAAAAATTAAACATAGGAAACACTCATGTAACGTACAAACGTAAGATACAAAACGTAACACAAAAGTGGGAGCCATGCATGGTCGGGATAGAAGTTCCACAAGTCTAAATTTAAGACACCGGCCTACTTGGCAGAAGTGACGATCATACCCATCATAGCATTTGTAGGTCTCTTGGGCCGTTTATGCGCCTCTTGACTTCTGTGCCGAAGATTCTCCAATCGCGAGTCATACTCGATCCTTTCTCATGGGCTGTCCACAATATGTGAAAGCTAAATCATTTTCCTTAAAAACACAAATCCTGTCATGTAGGCATTCACGAAATATAGCGAGAAATTCTCAGTCTGAATTTCCATGGTATGGGATGGACATGAAATTACTTACGTATTTCAATCAATGTAAAAGGCAACATAAAAAGCTCTATGATCCCCGAAAGCAATTCAATCAATCACCTTTTCGAAAACAGCTGCGTCTATCACCGAAACATTCTTTCCTAAAGTTTCGGGGGAAAAACAACAAGAAGAAAATTAATATTTTACCAAATATTTTTTCGGTTGTTTAATCATGCAGTAAAAAATGAAGAAGACCCGATATATGAATAATATGTTTGGGGTTAATTAGACTAACGTCTGACCGTGATTAATTAAACACAGATAGGTTTATAATAATTAGACTACC
>JAODFY010245506.1:0-15965 GCA_027580055.1 Paracaudina chilensis | reverse complement strand
ATTACTAAACATTGTTGGATCTACATGAAACTTGGTACATATAGTTAACATTTTGTGCCGAATATTTTGAAGCTCATATGGAGGTCACTTTTTATGTATATAAAAATCATTGTCATATACCCCTAAGCAAGGAACTATAGTGCCCCTTGGGCTCTTGTTATGTATGTCTTTGTGCAGTGTACTTCTATTAAATTGAACATCATAGGCTCATTCGTTTAAACAGAGAGAAATATTGAAGGCTGGTTAGTAGGTAGGAACTAAATAGAGTATTACATTCTTATAATTGAATGGCATTGAAAGTAGTTTCTCCTACCTGGAGACTGCCTCAATGTCTAAAGGTACGCTTGGTTCTTGAGTCTTCTCCTCATGTTTGGATTCATCTTCCTCCATCTCACCGAAATCATTGAAGAAGTCTGGAGAATCAGCTCTGATTGACAGGCAGTCTTCATCATGGAAAGTAACAGCATTACCTTGAATAATAAATTTATGATTATGATATAATTTAGCAACTTAAAGAAGTTATTCACACAAAACAAAATTTTTGTATCAAAACCAATGAAGGCAGTGTGTGTTTCCATCCACCAGCAGTCTAATGATAACACAGACTCTCACATGAACACAAAGCTTTCCTTATTGTATGAAAAGGAATGAGATAGAATCCTTCTCCCATGTGCACCATTACAACCCTGTCAACTAGAGCACAGACTGAACTAGTGTTTCACACTTCACTCCCAAAATGAAATTGTAACCATCAAGGCCTTTCCCATTGGAGGTTCTTGCTTTTGATATCATTGTTGTGAGTTTCATTGTTTTGGTTATCTTTGTGGATGGCCTGATAACCATTTGTGTATTCCCTACATGGCATTTGGCAATTTAGACTAATGAAGCACCCTATTTTTTGTGATCAGTTCAACAAAGAATTGTGGTAATAAAGAACTTTCAACCCTAGCATAGTTTTAATAAACTATTTCTACAATTTGTTTAAAAAATTAACACATTACACAAATCTCACAACTAGAAACTGTGTTTTTTATTAAAAACATGGCCTCTTAACTTTTGTGACTTACATGCATACAGCCTTACACTGCAAAAGGAAAACCATATTTAACTTTAGTATGAAGATGATGCCAAACCACTTACCAATCATCCCACTAGCTGTTAATTCATCTTTCACATCCTCTTCTTCCTCCTCTGCCTTTGAAGAGTCATCTCCATTTTCATCATTATGATCATCATCATCATCTTCCATACTCTCCCAAGCATCTTTAGGCTCCACTCTAGACACAGCTCTGTCATCAGTACCATCAGGCAGATCCTCATCTTCCCAAAGTCCCTCCTTCACATTTTCATGCGACCCTTCTGCATCTTTGTCATCTGCACTGGATATTTCATGATCTGTAATGCCTGTATTGCATACTTTGTTTTCATCTGTATGATGGACATTCTTAATTTCCTCATCAGTTTGAAATATTTCCATGCTGTTGTTCACCTGTTGTTCTTCATCATAATCATTTGTTGGAAGTAATTCCCCATCCTCATGTTCTGCCAAACTGCCATCCTTCTTTCCTTTGAGCCTTCTGCTTTGGACAGCAACCGCGTTAGATCTGTCACCTTTTTCTACACACTTACTGCTAGGATACATTTGAACTCCATCAATCAATCGTTCCATATCCCCTCCACAATTACCAGACAAATTCAAAATGGAATTAACTCTCTTCTTTTTCTTTGCTACATTTATAGCTTCCATATCTTTAGTCCTTTTCATCTTTCTTGTGTTCTTTCTATTTGCTTTTTGCCCGGAGTCCTCGGTCTCAGATTTTCCAATTATTGCTGATGTACAACCTAGGGTTACAGGCTTTATCATGTCAGCAGACTTACCATTAGAAGAACATTCCATCTGTTTTGATTCCTGTTTCTTCAATTTCTTGTATCTTTTACCTTTTGATGACTCCTGTGCATGTGTTGATGTTGTTAATGAATGTGATGATCCCCCTTGTCCCTGGTCAATATGAAAAGTTTCATGTGTGTTCGTAGCTGTCTCAGGAAATACATTGCAATCTCTCTTCTCTGTTGCATTCTTTTTATTCTTCATTTTATCTTTACTTCTTCTCTCTGACCTTTTCCTCTTGATCTTATCACTATCCAATTTCACATCAATGTCACTTATGTGATGTTCATTGTTACTTTGTGAGGTTTGTTCATCATCACTATAGACATTAGTTACAGCTTTGTTAGAGCTACTTGCTTCAATATCCACATTAATACTTCTATTCTGATCCCTTCCCTCCAAGACAACAATACCACTTTCATCATCTGTTTCATCCCCAAACGATAACTCATCATCCCATCTCAGCTCATCCTCCAATTGTCCACTTGTACCATGGTCAAATTTATTTATCCCACCATCTTCCTCACTTAAACTGCTGTCTTCATTATTTTCATCCAAAATCCTTTTTACTGCATCAACTTTGCTACTTAGGCCCTTATCCCTGACATCAGCTAGCACTTGTGTGTTCACATGTCTCAAAATAACAAAGCAGGGTTTCAAGTTACAATTTTTGGTCAACACATTGAAGTCATCATTTTTAATCATCAGTGATTTCTTCTCTTGTGTGGATGTATTCTCTCCTGAAGGACTTTTACACAGTTTTGCATCTTTCATGTTTGCATTTTCCACTTCATTTACTACCGGACTATTATCTGTATTAACCTGGGCAATCAGATCCTTTTGAGGAAGTAGTTCATCCTTTTCACTATTCTCTTTCCCATCTACTGACTCTATGCATAACTCAGTACTCCCCTGTTGATGCCACACTGCCTTCTCAATTGCCATTACATTTTCTACTTTCTTGGTGTTAATTTCTGAGCCAGATACTTGTCTCTTGACATCACAGACAGGAACAAAGTTAATAATACCTACAGCCTCATTAAACTTCTTGTGGAATGGTTCAGCATCACTACACTCGGTATCCCCATCCCAGTTCTTCTCATCATCTTCCTTGTGAAACTTCCGTTTCCCCTCTCTAACTAACAAAGAACCCTTCCCGACTGGCATGATCCGCACTGACCTCCTTGGGCTTGATTCTACATCTGATTCTGACACATAATCAGAGAGGGAGAGTGTTTGTTTTAAATTTTTAGTCCACTTTGTTTTCAAAGAGGCAGGGGACTCTTTCAATGTTTGCTCCTGAATAGGGGACTTTCTACAACTAACTTTAGCTATCAGATCAACCTCATCAGGCACTTTGTACACAGAATCTGATTGCAAACTCTCACTGTTTTCTGCTTGAGATTTTAAAGTTTCTTGCTGATGCCTCACATCTGTCACATCCTCATCAATGGATAGCCTTCCCTCTGAACTTGAAGCCTGTGATTGTCTCCTGAAATCCTTCAAAACCACTTTCAAATCCTTTAAATCCACAGATCGCTCCTGCATAAACCCTTTTACCTTTGGCAATGTGCTTCTTGGCCCCATATAGCCATCAGAAGTGCTCTCTTCCCCACCCAATTTTGGATGTGTTAGTTTCAATTCTGTAAGTTCCTTCCTCTTACATCTCTTTCTTTTCAATTTCCCAGAGATCATACCTTTGCCAACCTGCTCTTCTTCGGTGTAACTGCTGCTCATATCAGAATCTTTATACATCTTCATCATTTTTTTCTGATTCTGATTTACTTTATCAGCTAGCAACCTACTGTCCTTGTCATTTGGATATCCATCATTACTTTGAACAGCATTGCCAGTTTCTCTGCATTGATTAGTCAAGCTCGATACTTTAGCCTCATTTTCAACTTCTTCCGACCTTGTGTTCATTAAAGTCATCTGAGGACTTTCTTCTATGGCAACCTTTTTTCCAGAATCACTTGAAGTTATTGGGTTGTCCCCAATCTTAGCATCTATGTCTTCCAAACAGATAAATTTGGCAAGGGATGTTTCATCCATACCATCACCAAAAGAAGCTTTGCTGCCATTCCTAAGCTGCTCCTCAATACCAGAGGAATTTTCTTTACAGTCTTCTTCATGTGTTAAGATCTGGCTATCTTTCCTTGTACCCTTCTTTAAGTTTTGGTCACAAGCCATTTTTTTGCTGACTACTTTGCCACCACTATTAGAGGCTATGTGGATGTCATTCCCACCTGAAGCGATTGCAACAGTAGTGACTCCCTTTGATACTCTTTGTTCTTCAATACTCGCAGTATGAGACGTAGTACCACCTTTATCTGAAATTAACCCGTCTAGATTTTGCTCCTCCTGCATCTCTGGGTCACCTGTCACACAAGAATTCACACTTTTCAAGAAAGTATTAGTCCCCATTTGGTGATTTCTCTCCAAAATGGAAAGTCCTTTTTGAGGGTATGAAAGTTCACTTACATCCACAATTTCTACTTTGTTCTTCTGGACTAGGGTTAAGGCTTTAGGAACTTCTTTGTGCTGTTGAAATTTACTTCTTCTCCGTATACGAGATTTCTTAGAAACTTCCCTTATTTGTTCATACTTCCTCACTAATGTTGGAGAAAAGGCAGTATTCGGCCTATTGAATCTACTTCTATCTGCAGGCAACTTTGGATATGCTTCTCTGGTGATACTTACTGGCGAATTATTAAACACCTGTGGTTCTTTCCTGTTTTCCTCATCATTCTTTGGAGATAAATATGCTTCAGCAAATTGAGCAATTTTAGCCATTTTCTGATCAAGCTCTTCCAAACATGCTCTTCTGATCCGCAATGGTTCTTGAACACTGCTAGATTTAGTATATCTATAGTCACGATGCTCTTCAACAATACCCTGCAGATATATGACATTTGATTCACTTGATGTTTCATCATGTTGTCCTTCAACAGAATGTGAGGCACGTTCATTTTCAAGATTAACCTCAAAGAGAAGGCTTTGAGTTGATGATGGACTCCCCACCTTTTTACTTTGTTGAACATCTCTTTCATCGATCATTTGACCACATGTACTGTTTTCTGTCGATAAGTTGTCTTTCAATATCTCTTTGTTAGGGACCTTCAGCATTGTAGAACTTGACTGTACTGAAAATAGCACATCATCTGAAACTGTTCTGCGGCAATCCTTTTTTTCAGAAGCTTCTCCATTAGTAACCAGAGATCCATAAGATTTGTTATTTATACATGTATCTTCTTTCCTGTTTATTTTAGCTGAAGCTGATGCAAGGTAATCTATTACTGTTGGGATTTTGTTAGTTCCTCCTTTGGTTATACCTATCTTTTTCAAATTTTTCTTTTTCGTTCTCGACTTGGAATGTCCCTGACGTAATACAGGCTCTTCGATGTCCATCACACGTTGACCATCTTTAGCATGGTAGAGTTTCTGTGAATTCTCATTTTCACCTGTCTTGATATGGCCCCTTCTTGATCTGTGTACTGATTGAGAGGATTGTTTATCACTAGAGGCTTTCTTAATTATGGAGGGCTTAAAATGTACATTTTGTGACCCAAACGCATTCGTGTCCATAACGTATTGCCCTTTATCAGTATTTTTTGGTTTCTGTGATGTCTTTTCAACTCGATCAGTTGTTACAGACTTTTCAGGTATGCCCACTGACAGACATTTTGACTGAGTGGTTTGTTTACCTTTGTAAGCTTTCTTATGCTTTCCTCCTTTCTTCTTGGACCCTGCCATTGATTTCTGTTTTTTAATGCCTAACATTTTGTTATCCATTGGTTTGTTCTCTCCAACAGAATTCTCAAGAACATTATCTTCCATTAAATGGTGCTCTTGTGGAACATTCCTATCTTTCCATGAAACAGTTTCATTGTTTTCGTTTTCATCTGAAGTGAACATCCTTTTCGTCTCATCAAACTGCAAGTTTATAACAGGGTCACACAATCTTTCTTGAGGTCTCTCCATGTCATCGGATGAAAAGAGGGAAGTTAAAACTTCTGCAGCATTTTTAATTTCTTCCTCTTCTGACATGTGTGAAAACAATCTACCTGGCAATTCTCTTGTGTGAACTAGTGGTTGTTTACCTTCAAAATTACTGTCTACAGTTTTATTTTTCACTTTGTTTGTTTTCCTTCTTGTAACCTTTGAAGATTTTTTTGAAGAAACAATAAGACCAGTTTCTTTCTTCTGCTCAGAAGATACTTTGGTTTTACTTTTCTTTTCCTTCTTCTTTATCTTCCGGCTCACCTTATTCTCTTTCTTACTCCTTCCTTGTTGGGATGGTCTCACTCCTCTGTCATCACTTTTTGTTTGTCCACCATCACTAGACTTTTCTGCCACCAAATCTGGTGGAATAAAAACTCTCTCTTCTTCTTCTTGTCCATCATCCAATATTTCAACCTCCATAGCAACAGCTGGTATCACCTCTGACCCCATATTCAATTCTTTGCTAGATGGCAAGTATGCTAATTTAGGGACAGAACTAGCAGCCACATCTTGTGATGGAGTATTCTCCCCATTAAAAAAAATTACCTCCTTGGGCTCAGTAGGGCCACCTACCTTGATCACTTGACATTTTTCCTTTCTTCCCATCTTAGGTTTCACATTTTGTTCCAAGCATTCAGGACATGAACATACATGTTTCTTTGTAGCATGTCTTTTAGCCATTATCCTTTTGGGTGAATGTTTAGGCGCTTCCATAACTGGACTTGACTCACCTACAATTGCCTTCAACCTTTCTGTGAGGATATTCTGCTTGGGGGTCTGTGTTTTTATTTTTGGTATATCAGCAGTTTCTTTTGTAGGGCCTGAATCAATACCTATTGCCTCTCCTAACTGCACAAAGTCATTTGCAGACATTAGATTCTTAGCACAGTCAGCAGCACATCTGACAGACTCCCCTTCTTTGGTAACATGTAAAACTTGGGAGCAAGCACCATCTTCCTTAAAAATATATGTGGCAACATTACCAAAGTCTAAATCACTGACTTGTGTTGAAAAATCTCCAGAGTCCACTTGCTGAGGTTTTGGACTATGCAATATGTTTTTCCTGGATGTCAAACTGACCTGAAAGTTGCTATCACTGTCTCCAAAATTACTTTCCCTGGGAAAGCTTAGGTAGTCTGACTTTAGTTTAACTTGGTTATCATTACTTTGACAGTCTCTTGAAGTATTCCCTGCTCCTTTTGAGTTTGCACATACTGATGATTTTGCCAATTGTCCAATAACAGACGGGGGGTGATCTGGGTCAGTTAACTGCATAGAATTAAGTTCTGGTAATGCCGAAAGAGCATTAAAAATAGCAATCTTCTTTTGAGGTGATGTTTTTGGTGACAAGATATTTCTTAAATCTTTTATTGGACTTCTTTTTGGTGGTGTCTCCAATAGTTGAACTGGTGGTCCATTTGAAACCAGCAGAGAATCATGTGTCTGATTGGTGACATTTGGGTGTGTGGTTAGGTATTCATCCACCACACGCAAAATATCACTAAGATGTGCTTGATCACTTTCTGTACTGCCAGCTGTGCTACCCCAACTGGTATTCAAGTTATCTGCAATGGGCTGATTTATGTTATTTCTTTGAGTGTTGCTGGCCAGTGACAAATTTGGTATTTCTGAGAAACTACTGTCTGGAGAAAATATGGTGTTGCCTAGACTGACCATGATGTCTCGAACAAGTACATCCTCTGCAACTAGGCCCTTCTGGTCCTCACCAAGGGAAGCTGCAACCACATTTGCTTCATTAATATGTGTCCCCTTTTGGGGATAATCTTTGTCCCCAGCATTACCTCCTTGTGTAGTATTCTTATCCTCAGGAGTATCTTCTCCACCATACTGGGCCAATTCTTCTTTGCTCAGATTCCCACAATCCCCTTCCTCTCCCTGAGGTGTCTCTAATCCTGTGCACTTCAGTTGCTCTACCATTTGGTACAATTCATCATCTTTGGATATATCACCATGACCTTCATCAATCATACTCTTCTCTGGTAAAGATTTGTTGACATCAGCATTTGTCTCATGGCATCTAGTGTTTCTTTCAACACAATATGTCTCACTAGCGTTGTCATTTTTTTTCTGTCCAATACCATTTGTGGCAATATTTGCAATACCCTGTTTGACAAAACCATCTCCATCAATACCTGTGTGTTCAACACTCTTAGCTTTCTCAATGTGTGCTTTGTTGTTGAAAGAAAGGGTTCTATCTCCGAGTTCTTCAACACTTCCACAATGCCCAATGTCACTTTGGATACTGGTCATGACAAAGTTACCTTCCTTGTGCTCCGATTCCTCTCGAACAAGGACATCAGGACAAACCGTTTCCTTATTATTACACACACCTGATAATTTGGAATAGAGTCGTGGTGATATTGGTTCAATGTCCCTGTCAATCACTTGTTCTGCAATGCCCTTGTCTGCAATAATATCATCACTTAAGTTGTTTTGGCACTCTTTGGACAATTCTTTGTTCTGTAGTGTGGCATTATACATGTCATTGTTTTTAGTTCCTTCATTGTACAACTGCAGATAATCCCGAACATTTTCACCACTTTTCCTTGTATCACCTATGCATTTCTTTGTAGAACCTTCCTTTCTTTCATTTCCCTTGCATTTGTGGGCTACATCACTTTGCCTGTAATCTACATCACACAAATCTGTTACTGCTGACTTCATGTATGTTTCCGTACGATGACTGGCACACCCACCAAAATTACCTTCAGCACTTCTACCTTTTTGTGACTCCTCTGGGACAATATCTCTTAAAGTATGAATAGCATGGGCACTGCTTACTGCATCACCAATTCTCTCATCAAAACCTTTTGCTACATCTTTCTCACTCTTTTCTAGCAATCCCCCTTGGACTGAATCTCTTTGGATGACATCTATCTCATCACTGAATGAGCCTGTAACCATGGGGTTGACATATGCCCCAATGTGATGATTGCCACCGTCCCTGTTTTCTGTATCCCCACTAACATCATTGATAGAAACAATTGATTCAACAAGTGTCTGTTTTTTGTTCTCCTGATCATCAGCACTTTTCTCTGCATCACAAATTTCACCTTCATCATTACACCCAGATGAACCTGCAGCACCATAAAAATTCCTTCCTTCACCATTACTAACGTCATCAGACTCAATCAACTGCTCAACAACATGCTTCAGTTGAGGACCACTCTCTCTGCCAGAACTGTCACTTTGACAAGCAGTAACCTCTCTGGCAGCTTTTCCTTCTGTATCCTGTCCAATTGGTTTGGAATTTCTTGACAAATTGTGGTCATCAGACTTGTTTTGTACAGGAGTATCAGCATTCTGCACAATGCTTTCTAAATTTTCTTCATTGGAATATGCACCATCACACCTTTTCAGATCTGCTGTTAATTCTGTCTCTGGTTGTGTCACAATGTTTTCATTATCATCTCTTAAAGGAGTATAATAATTTCCACTCTGCTCTGTGTTATCGATCACTGCAGTGCTTTTCCTCAACACACCCATGGTAAATCCATCATCAAGATCGACATTAAAATCAACACCATCCTGTTTGTTTGTTTCTGGTTGTGTCATGGTTTGGTCATTATTTTTATGATATGGACCATCAAACTTTTCAAGCTGTCTTGTCGTTTCTGGTAGTGTGATGTTTGGGTCATTATCAACAGCAATCTCATCTCTTGGAAGATCTATTTTACAATTATATACATTACCTTCACAGGGATGACTAGCATTACCTCTTTCAAAATCTGTCCCTGATTTTCTTTCTGGTAGTGTCACCACCAAGTTATCATTATTGGCAGCACTCTCATCTCTTAAATTAGTGTTATCTGTTTTACTCTGAGCTCTGTTATAGGCATCCACATCTGCAGTTATTTCCTTCAACAGATCCAAGATACATCCATCTGCATTGCTATCCCTTTCATGATTTGCACCATCAGTACTTTCAAGATCTAATGGAGATTTTGCTCCTGTCTGAAGTATAACCATGTTGTCCTTGTCTACATCATAATGATCATCCGTTTCACTCTGTCCTGTGTTATCATCAGCCACCACTGTAGGGATTTCTCTTAGCATATCCATGTTACATCTACCTGCCTGTTCTGCTTCCCGTTCACTTTGATTATTTACACCATCGACCATATCAACAAGTCTTGCAGTTTCTGTGTTTGTGAGTGTCACTGTGTTGTCATTAAGAGCAGCATTCCAATCTCTTGAAAGTTTCCTAATACATCCATCCACTTTACCTTCACTATGAATATCAATACTTTCAACACCTGCTGTCGCTTCTGTTTCTGGTAATTTCACCATGTTATCATTATCAGCAGCGATCTCATCTCTACCAGGAATATCATTGGTTTCGTTCTTTCCAGGGTTGTTGTCAATGTCAGGGATATTCCTCAATAAATTCACTGCACGCACATGTGTATCTTCGCTTTCACAATTTGCATCACCAAACCTTTCAAGACCTGCTGCTGCTGCTTTTGTTTCTGGCAATTTCATCAAGCTATCATTATCATCATCAATCTCTTTTATTAAATCATTACCATCAGCATTACTCTGTCCTATGTTATCTAAACAAACTACAGTGTTCTTCCCCAACAGATCCATGTTAAATTCTTCTACATCACAATCAATGTTACGATATGTTCCCACATTACTTTCATTTTCGTTATCCAAAGCAAATTCAGTTCCTAAAGGATTAGCATCAATTTCACTAAATGTTGAATTACCAACAAACATCTCATATTCATTTTCCCTGGACTGATTCATGGTACATCCATCTCTTTGATCTACTTCATCTTCACTTTGGTCGTTTGCTTCTTCATATCTTCCAGAGCATGCATCATGTGTTGTCGATTCTGTTTCTGTTTGAATCATCGTGTTACCATTTTCTCCCTCTCTGATGGAGGAGGTATCATCAGTTTCACTGTGGCCGTGAAGATCTACAACCACATCTAGGTCGTTTTCCATGGTAGATCCATCTATATCATTTGCTTCACCTAGTTGGTCTACCTCATCATCCTGTCCAGACAACCCACCAGCATCTCCCCCCATAATCTCCTGTGCTGATGGCAATAATTCTAATTGGCTTGGGGCAACCTCATCATTCTTACATTGTTTATCTTCAAAAACATTTCTTTGGGCAGAAAGATTGTCTCCATCCTTCTGTAGAGTTGTTTCATATGGTACACTTGTTTTATGATCTGGAATTTTTCCATCGTTTTGTCCAGTATCATCAAAACAAAATTCATCCTTATCTCTTTCTGGGCTTCCGGTGTATGTTGTTGCTTTGTTGTCTTCAAATGGTATTTTTATCTTCTCATTCTTATCTTTTACTGGAGAAACAACACACTGTACCTTGTTATCAATAACTACAACAGGTTTGTTAATATCTCCAGGTACACTTGGGGAATACTCATTGCTGAAGTCTACCCCATCTCCTCCTTTGTGGGCTGACCCTTCCAACATTCCAAATGATACTCTTTCATTATCTCCGCCAGCAATAGCGTATTCTCGATCTGAAAGTGCTCTGTCATGTTCTTCATCATCTTTATCATCTGTAATCTTTAAACCCATGGAATGATAGTACTTTGGTGTAATTTTGACTTTCTGGTCACTTCCTTGGCCCAATGTTTCTCCTTTTGCAGGAGACTGACAACCTTTGTCCTCATCCAACCTTAAACTGCTACGATGTGTTTTATTGCTGGCATTTCTATCTCCTGCTGCAAGGCTGTCATGGATAGTAGTCGGTTCTTTTTCATGTCGCCATAATCCAAAAGGTCCCGTATCAGAGGGCTTACCAAATGAACCACCAAGGAATCCAAAAAAGGGGACAGGATTTCCAAAAGTGAGTGTCTTGTCCTGTTCATTGTTTAAAGGTTGCTTCTGATGTCTGACTTTTTTGACAATATTCTTCCATGCTACTTGTTTAACATCTTTAACTGATATATGTAGACTGTCACTTCTAATAGAAATCGCTGGTTTTTCTATTTTGCCAAATGGTGGTTTCTTTGAATCAATAGGCTGCTTGATGATTTTTGGTCTTGGAATGGTCAAATTGGTTCTGTTTATTAGTCGTCTTTTTGGTACCTTTTCTTTAATTTCATGCGAGTCCATTGTATTGTTGTTACCTGACAAGAAACAAGAAACAAAATATAATTAATTTCAAAAGTTGTTATGTTATGAATTTAAATTATACCATAGAGCTGCTTGTATGATGTACAAGCTATTTCAGTCTATATGTTCTAAAGCCTATTATTCAGTTATCAATCATCTGTATATTTTCATTGTGTAAATTTCATTGTGTATATTTCCATTGTGTAAATTATATTTTTTGGTTTTTGGTTTGATGGCAAGGAATGTCAAGTGTAAATTCTTTACCATATTTAAGCTTGTAGAGACTTCTTTTTTAAATTAAACTAGCTCATTAGATATTTTGAACAAGAACCCAAGGGCACTGTGGTTCCTTGTATATGGGTATATGACAATGACATGTTATCATAGCAACTTTGGGCCCAAACGGTCAAGTAATTGTGGTACCACATGTACCCATTACTAACCAACACAATAGCCAACACTTTTGTGGTCACAAGTTGTTTTGTGTCAATTAACCCCCTTGACATTTTTGATCGGAAGGCACTTTTGAGATCCGAATATGGCGTTGAAAATGTAACAAATATAAAACCACAAAAGAGTCAATGGAGGTCAAACTGAGGTCTAAGGTCACCCACAAGCTGGTCAACAATATGATTACAGTAGCATAACTCCCTACCCTAATGGACATTTTGTTAAGTTCAAACATAGAATGACAGCAGGGGGTCTGGCTATGAGTCATAGGGGTGATCCATAGTCAACCAATAGAGTCAAGGGCTCACTACATGGGAAATAACATAAGGGATACACTGTAATTGACAATGTCACACACTCCCCTGCTACGCTGTTGTCTCCCATGGCAACGACACATCATAAATTACATAAATGATGGTCTAGACTACACGTACACTATAACAAATTTAACTTTATCAACTGAAAAATTCAATAATATCATATCTACTGAATAATATCACCATTGTAATTGGTATATTAAAGAACATGTTTCTAATGTATCTGCATTCAATAACCTAAATTGTTCCCTTGCTTGTCACTGTAAAATGCTTTGTTTGAAATGTTTATCTTAAGTTAATTGGTTTTATGTGATAATGCTAGAATTGTGTTTATTTACATGTAGCTATATATATTGAACTTTATTAAGAACTATTTATTAATTAATGAAGTTTGTAGAATTAACTAGTCATTATCAGTTTATGCAGCATTTTCCTAAATTAACAGCAGACCTATAAGAGTAAGATCAAGGTGTGACAATAGTGCTACTCCCATTCATATTGTTTAAGTCCTAGAAGTTTCACTGGTTGCTGTGTTTAAAGTAGCTTTATTGTTTATACTTACTACAAGTCTTGAAATGTGTGTTCATAATATACTATATATAGGGACTGGGAGATTCCACGATGTTATTCACAGAATTTTGCTGTTAGTAAAAGTACAAATTTTGTGTACTATTTACACATACTGTAGCCAATGGGATTTTCAAACAGTTTGTAAGGTAGCCCAATATTGCCACAATTATGGTTTAAGGTTAAAATAAGCCCCTTCCCCATCATTAACATGCATAAAATTTCACATGATCATGTGAATGCCACTAATAGACGACCTTACTAAGTTTGAAAATATTCTGACTTTATGGTTAGAATTATTGTAATTTTATGATTTTTACGTTTGACCTCATAACTTCATTAATATTCAATGTTATGAGCACCAAAAACAATAGGGTTCGTCTACTCCTTATGGGCCATCCACCCACTAAGTCTGGTATTGATTCATGATTTCCTTGTTGAGTTATCGTGCATACACACACACGCCATGTTGATCGCATAGGTTCCTTTTGCTTTCAGCAAGGAACCAAAAACCCAAACGTTTTTTTTTTTTTCGTTGCCCCTTTTCTCCCCCAAAAAATATTGTTTTTACCATTAATTGACCTTTGGTGACCTTGGATCACATGACCATCAAGTTTGAAAATGTCCCCCTACCCCATTCACAACTTGTCCCAAAATATGAACCGTGTCAGACCTTGGCACTGGGAGTTATTGCATTAAATATCTGAAAATTAACTTTGACCTCATATAACTAACTTCACATTCAAAGCCCACCCAGGGGTTGACATTTTTGATCAGAAGGTACCTTTGACATCTCAATAGAGCATCAAAACTGTAAAAATCCCCCCAAAAAATTCTTTGCCCATTTTCTCCCAAAATAAACACATTTTTTTATTTGACCTTGGTGTGGGCTGTAGTTTGATCTCCTGACTCCAAAAAAACAACACGACAAGTCTGTACAGCCATCCTAACTCTGACCGAAAAACTTTGACGTCATGTAACTTCACACACAAAGGTCACGCAGGGGTCAACCCATTGACATTTATGATCAGAAGGTACCTTTGACATCTGAAAATTGCATCGAAACTGTAAAAATGCGGGTCGACAATTGGATTACATTGATGCAACTCTCAACGCTAACAGACATTTCGTTCCTGAGTTATGGGAAAAAAACTATTTTTTTACCATTGACCTTTGGTGACCTTGGATTACATGACCGTTAAATTTGAAAATCTTCCTCTACCCAGTTCACAACTTGTCCCAAAGCATCGACCGTGTCGGACCTTGTAACATGATATTGTAATTGATTTGCCATTAGACCTATAAACACTATTCCCTGTCACCATAGCAATGGTTGCCATGGAAATGGCCGGTGTGGGTGGGTAGCGACCATCAAGTGGTATCCTATGGTGAAGTGTCTATGGGTACCAGAGGGTCCAGTAAGGGGGTACACCCAAAACACTGTGTTTGCAGAAGGTCTGAGGACTTGAATAAAGGAATTTCATGTCCTCAGAAGAAGAATTCAATAGGAACAAACTTTAGGCCCTCGGACGTTCGAACAATGGTTAGGGTATTATCATTTTTTAATTACTTTTTTACTCTGTGTAAAGGTGATATACTGTAGGTTGCTCTTACTCACTATAGGAAAGTAGGCCTCAAAATAAATGTTGGAAGGGGCAAGGCAATTTTTGGAGGCTCATTTTTGCCAAGTTAAGGAAAAATTATTCCTTCCCTCCTTCGGCCTTTTTTGACAGCCCGCGAAGCGAGCATTTATGACTAATGCGTGTGTGTACATATCCAATGTTGTCAATGCATACCCTAATGACTTTTTTATTTGACCATCCCCAGGGGCCGCCATCTTTAATTTATGGAAATAATGTCCTTTTTTTTACTAAGTACTGCCAACTTAATACCAATTACCGGTATTTGATTCAATGTTTCCCCTTGTTCCATTAGCCTGATTTACAAGGTTTTCACAACACTTGACACATGTTGACCTTCCATGACTTCTTGTTAAAATCGATAGGTTTCTTGACTTTCTTCTGCTCAAGATGGCTGACCTACATGTACGAACCAAATATAATTTTCTTCCAAGTTTCCCCTATTGAGCCCGATTATAAGGTGTTCATTGTTGGACACATGTTGACCTCAAATGTCAACCTTTGGCCTCTTATAAAATTAGTAGGGTTCATCTACTCATTATGGTTGAATTACATATCAACTTCATCCAGTTTCATCCAAGTTTCTTCTATTGAGTTAGCTTCAGGCTAATAGTTTTAACACTTCACCCATATTGATCTCAAATGACCTTTGACCTCTTAAAAATCAAAATGGTTCATCTCCTCAATATGGCTGACTTATATACTACCTTCCATCTAAGTTTAATCTATTGAGTTTACAAGGATTTCAACACTTAAAAAAATCAATAGGTTTCATCTACTCAATATGGCTGACTAACACACTAACTATGACTTTCATTCAACTTTCCCACTATTGAGTTATCCCGATTACAAGGTTTTCAGTTTGTTACCCATGTTGACCTCAAATGACTTTGACCTCTTATATTAACCAGAAAACCAAGAGGTTTTGTGATTCCTTGCTGGTCTCAAATTTAAAATTCTGATGATTAAAAAACATTTAAC
>JAODFY010245396.1:0-15979 GCA_027580055.1 Paracaudina chilensis | reverse complement strand
TAAATCTGCCATCCCTGAATAGGACCAGCAATAAGGGTTCATTAACTGTGATCCTATAATGTAATATTGTATATTGTACTTCTATATTAAAGTTGATTTTATAGTACGAAATATGTGCTATTTGACATTTTGTCAGTTCGGCTTCCCTCACAAACTGCCCTGATAACCACTGGCAGCACCATCATCGTAGGAGCATTACTTTTGGGGTGTCAAATTTTGGTGGAGGTATCTTAGGGCATTTTAACACATAAATTATGTAGATGGTGCTATCATTTACAATTTCAATATAATATAACCAGCACTTTTATCTGATTGGAAAATTGAGTTTACAAAATTTGGGGGTGGGGACACTGAGGGTGGCAAGAAAAAAATGTAAAATGAAATACCACCTTAGCTTGTTAGCCCAGTTATTGTTATTTTATAATTATTATAATTATTATGTTATTTTATAATTAACAGTCTGATGAAATGATACAGTGTGGAGTTGGCACATATAGTATGGGAATTCAGTTGCATATATGCATGTGGTAAATTTAGTGGGTTTAGTGCATTGTTTAAAAGTGTAAAGTTTTCAAACACTGTATGTTCCCTTAATATTTCCTGATATCTTGGGTATTAAATTTCACAGCCATACAATTTAATCGCTATATTTATCTTAACACTGACACTCAATATATCTCGGCCGGCCGCAAAAAAAAATGCACTTACTTGACATCCCCATGGCAACAGAGTTCGATAAGCGGGTCGTAGACTCCCGAAGAGCAACAGTTTCCTTCAGTCTTGTTGTAAAGCTTTCCCTCACACACCTGCTCTTCCTCAGAGTATGCAATAGTGCCATCACATTGTTTCGGCACACCGCCAGTAAAGTGAAGGATTCTGTCACAGCAGATGTGATCCGTGGATGTAGTATTGTACACCACACCTCCACAACAGGCTGGCTCTGTTTTTAATATTTAAAAACAAAAATATCGTTCAATGGAGAAACAAACCTTAAAAAATTAGATTAAATATTTTCATCATGATATTAATAAAAAGCAAGCTTTGCCAAAGACAACTGACATTGGGATGACTGTTATGGCCAACTGTCAGTTATTAGGGGAAGCATAAATCACATCTTGCAATCCCGATTTTACTCATTATTTTAGGGGGGTCAAAGGATATTTGTTATATGTTTTTATCTCATCAAGGGGCTGATGAGATATTGTAATTGATTTGCCATTAGACCATTAGGTCATATGAGGTCACATTATCAAACTGCTTTGGATTCACATGTATCTTGGCACATATATTCAACATATTTCATTGGGTCAATAACTAGCATATATAGATGCAAGCTAAATATACATTTTGAGAACGAAATATAGTATTGAAAAATTATTTTGTCTCTTCACATTAGGTTATTCAATTTAAAGTTTCTACACTTTAATGGTCTTTTATGGACTAAAATTATCAGGAATTTGTGCAGACAGACATTGCACATGATTTGACAATGAGATAAGCAACTCTGTGGATTGCCCTCTTGTTTTAAATTGTTCTTTATTTTACTTTAAAATTTGCAGGGATGACAGATTTAGTTTTTGGTCATGCCCATTGATAACTGACACATTAAATAATTTGTCTTCTTGACGTGCATATTGCTACAAGGTGGGCAGATATTTTGTTGCTGTGTAAAACCAAGGAAACGACAAAATTGTTTTTATTTTATTTTGCATTTTCTCCCATTTAAGGGTAATGTTCCTATAGTACTTATGAAGAAAATGAATACAAACCTTGTAGGTACTCTTTGTCCCACAATTTACCACCGCAGCAAAAATGCTCTCTTTCGTTGTACCTGATTGGTGCGCCTGATTGGTACAACTCGTCTCTACAGACAGACGGTTTTCTTTTGTATTCCCGCTTTTCGACGACCATCATATATGAATCGCAAACGTATTTACTGCTGTCGTACACAATGCTGTTGCATCTGAAAATGAAAGGAACAGAATAAATGAAAACAGAATCAGATCTCAAAATTGAAAAAGCAAATATGGTCACACATTTTTTTTTTTATTAGTTTGCTAGCATAATGGAACAAGGTTTTGTTTTACCTTTGATGGAATAGTCCAGTGAAAATGCAAATTTTCTGATTTATAAGTGAATTCTTATTTATGATTTATGATAAGTGAATTCTGCACTCATCAATGGCAAAAGTCACATTACCATATAGCAATTTTAGTTGTTCAGATATTTAGTTTAGAAATCACTTTAAATTTTAATTAAGCATCTGGCAACATTTGTGATGTCATCAGTGTACTTGGGCTGGAACATTCTTTATCATTTTTTTGAGTTTTATCATATACCAATTTGAAATAGTAATGCCAAAGTTTGCAATATCTTTGAAAATGCATTATTAAAGTGGAAATGTTAACTTTTTCAAAAGTCCCTTTCTCAACAACCCAAAATGCTACTGTAATGGAATTATCATCATTCAGTATCAATTGTCAGTAACTTTAGGTTTTGACTAGACTGTAGATTAGGCAATTTTCTCCCTAGCTACCACAAATCTTTACCCCACTACCACAGTGGGGGTCACTACCACAGTGGGGGTCACTACCACAGTGGGGGTCACTACCACAGTGGGGGGTCACTACCACAGTGGGGGGTCACTACCACAGTGGGGGTCACTACCACAGTGGGGGTCACTACCACAGTGGGGGTCACTACCACAGTGGGGGTCACTTTATTGACTCAGCAAACAGCCACTATTAAATGTGTATTAACCATCACTGTGTCTTTATCAAACAACCTTAGAAATGGTAAATGGCATTTTTTATTAGTACATAGTACACACATATATATACATACATACATATATATATACACATATATACAAAACTAGATGACCAATATCACTTGAAATGAAATATATATCACTAATAAACTGACGGTTAATTAAAATATGGCACCAATTGTTTTCAACAAAATTTGAGAATCTTCTCAATACGTACACAGCAGACTCATTGGACGGAATATCCCACACAATCTCGAGTGGTCCGCATGTCTGGTAGAGCGGCAGGTACCATGTGTATCCACAGCAGGCCCTCTCTGAGCCACACTGTGCAACCTTTGGTAGGATTCTGCTGCCACAACAGATTTCATCAGTCGTGTTGAACGTCATGTCTTCGTATCGGCCATGGCACAAACCCTCATCCGGCATTCGAGGGAAGAGGAAGTCATTTCTGTCGCAGAACTGGTATAAGACAAAAAAAAAGATTAATATTTCACTCAGGTAAAATGCCATTTATGGAAGGTTTCAGCTGTTTGACCTCTGGTGACCTCAAACAAAAACTTTGGACAATCTTACTTGTGCACTATTTTTAACATGTATTTCATGTATGGCATATATCTGATTGACACTTTGTTGAGTTGAAAAAAGTGACATATTTCTGTTGATTGAAATATATTTCATCTACAAAGGCCAAAATGTGTGAAATATAAAAATTGTATAAAACACTTTCTGATTTATTTATAGTAATTGGTGATGATTGGCTGGGTAGTTTCTTGACCAGAGACACACCATACAGCTGATTTATTTATAGTAATTGATGATGATTGGCTGGGTAGTTTCTTGACCAGAGACACACCATACAGCTGCAGGAATGTGGGTCAATACTGCAGACACACTGGCCTGTACAGTGTATGGCATACCCTTTTATATTTTTCATTATTGACAGTCATGTCAAGATATTCAACATCACAAAAATTACAATAAATAATTGACTTAATTTTCAATTACCAGAGTTGAGACGACCCTTACGGACGCACATAAATCCACCACATCCCAACATTTCAAATTTAATTTTTTTTTAAATGCAACTTACATTGAAAAAAAAACAGAAAATTATGCCTTTAGCTTTTTATAGATTTTCCTGCATTCTTGCAGGTCTACAATCGCATAAATTTAAAATAATCATTTTTAAAAACATACTACCTGCATTCCATTCACATAAATTTATAACAATCAGCTTAAAAGGACATGCTGCAACACTGCATTTAAAATGGTGCTTGAAAACACCCCACTAGATCAAATATACCAGCTATGCCACACTGAACACACCATCCCCAGATCTAAATAATGACATATAATACAAAGATAGTTCTGGTGGTGGTATTATATCAGTTAACAAGGTATATACCAGATGCTCTTTTTGTTTAGCAATTAAATGACATACCCTAGGGTATCCAGTGTATTTCCAGAATTTTACCTGGACAAGATTCAAACCTGTGATCTCTTTAGTTGCTAGGCAACCTAAAAGGGCTTCATTTTTGTTATAAATTGAACTGAAGATTATGTGAGTTTTGTCAGAATGGCAATTATCTGGTCTTCCTAGGCAAACAAAAAGATTGAACATAGTTCCCTGGAGGTGGAGAACATGTTTGTGGCTGGCGGCCAGTTTCTGTGAGTTAGACATATAAATGGAAGAAAATCTTACAAATCTCTCTGTGTTGTATGGGGCATCGTGGCAAAGGGCATTGTCACCATCCTGTCCTTGTATAGGGGTCTCATGTAAGTCCCTCTTGCAGAGTTCATTTTCTCGCAAAATCTCCCCGGCGCAGATTTTTTCCCGGTCCACGACCCCATCAACGGTTATTTCATCTGCATGAAAAAGATTGATTTCCTTAATAAATTCACATGATATTACATGTTATTGTGAATATATATACACATAGCCTATGTGTTTTGCTGTATTAAATATATATATATATATAATACCTGTATTGAAAGTGCTGTCACACTTAAAATAAATATCGCCAGAAAACCGCATCAAATTATTCTAATTAATATTGCTACTCAGAATTATGTAAATGTTTGTTTCACTGATTGATTGCAAATTTATCAAAAAAATTAATTGTTATATTTTGTAGTGCATCAAAATTTCATGCCAGTAGGTGAGCTAACAACTGGCCATGCATGACCCAAGTGGTATTAGTAAAAGGCAGTTCTATTGAAACTCACAATTAGTTATGCCTTCATAGTATGAATAGCATGTTTGTTGCATCGGTTCGTAGATCTGCGTCCCACAGCAGCCAGAGGAAGGGGTAGCTTTGGCAACCCTATTTCCTGCACAGCACAGCTCCATGTCAATATTGTATACAGCTGTGAAAATAGTAATATATCTTTACTAAGTCTTTAGGGCAAATATTTGCAAAATTAGGCAAGAAGCGGTTAAATATAAATGTCTGCCACATGTTTATGAAAAGTATGGGAAAATATATTATGGGAGATTATGGGAGATTCCAAATTTAACTTCAAAATAACAATCTTTGGCTGTAATCTAGCTGAACTGAAAATCACATTTCAAATCAATCAAATTTTGTGAAATATAAATAAAATTAACCAAAATGCATTAGTTTTATAGCATTTTACATTGCAGTGAAAATGATATTGCATTTTAAATGAGTATAATATCTGGGGGGGGCAGCAAAGGGAAATTTAATATGTGTGCAGGCCTACAGGGAGTGACATCATAGTTTAGATGTCATAGTTTTAATTCTTCATGTTTGAGGAATAAAATGCAGCATTTTATATCTCAGCAATGAAAGGAGATATGAAGTTGGCCGTCGTCAGATGTACAGATTGCTTACCAGTTGAACAGCATCCCTGTCGGACATCTTCAGAGCGTGTGTAGATGCTCCCATCACAGACCAGCTTCTCTGAGCCTAGGACAGCGATAGATCCAGCACATACTGTTAGTCCAGGTATCTCTGGAACACCGTCGGTGATGTTACCTTGGCAACAGCTACTTGTCTCCATGTTGTATGGCTCCCAACCACATATGCCCCCAGATGCTACAAGGTTAAAGAAATTACACTTGTTTGAATTGGGTGAATAGCTGTTTCAATGGGGGGAAAGTGTTATTCAGTTTGCCATATAATGTTGCCATGGCAATATCACATCCTGAAGCATCATCATTATTGTGGCTGACTCAAAGAATAGGTGTTTTTATGTGAATGAACATTTTTATATTTATTGGTCTTTTTTTTCATCAGATGGGGGTACATACACTTTAGACGAAACACACAAAATTGGTTACCCTAAATATACCCAACCCTAATATCTTCTCTTACTCGATTTACAATATCCATCAACTAAGTTCGAAGTGTATATGTTCCAGTATAGCTACCGAAATTGTAACATTCTCATAACTGTCCAAGTTATAACCATATAATCATAAAGCCATAGGGGGACATAAAGTATAATTCTTAGTAAACATTATCATGTCTTCATACAAGGAGTACATCAAAGTCTATATCTGTTAGCCTACCTGAGCCGATTTCCTCCACACTAGACCCATATTCATCAAGGTAACAGAATGACTTGAACGGGTTGTATAGTTCATCGCCACATCTCTTTGATTTGCCCTGAACTATAGGCTCCAGGTGACCAGACCCCAACGGGACTTCGACGTGGGTGCGTGTGTCGTAGATAGGGGCAGTTGAATTGTTGCTACACTCTGTGATACTGTCCTTGGGGAAAAGCTCCTGAAAAGAAAAGTCAAAGGTAGTCCACATTAACAATTAGTTAATTAGCAGCTACAATGCAAATTATCCACTGACTAAATACATGTTCATCAAGGAACACACTTATATTGACTCTCCAGTCAAGTGTCCATAAAATTCAAGAGCTTTTGGAGCTTAGTATAAATGGAACCTTGTTTTCTTTTATTATTGAAAGATTAAGCAATAATCTTGAAGGGTAACATAATTATTGCAAAGTCCAGTGCTGTTGATGGACCAGTATATTACACTACACCATATAATCAGCATCTAATTAGTTTCATGTGCACAGCTGCCAAAATTATTTGACAAAACAATAAACACAAAGGCAATTTACTCTCTGTGCCGGACTGCTGTCGTCATATAGTTATTGCACAATCAGCTTTGTCTTTTTCTTGGAGGAATAAATTTCAACATTTATTATCTCAGCAACCAAAGAAGTAATATACAAAGGTTGGAATTTAAATGCAAGTCTTAATTTATTTCTCTGTCCCATTTTTTTGTCATGTCCTCTTTAAATTAGGATGAATCATGCACATTTTTTAGAAGTTCAACAAAATGTGCATCTGTGATATATATTCAAGTGAAAATGTCAATATTTAAATGAAAATTTTAATTTCAAATATCTCAACAACCAAAACTGCTATCATAAAGAGACTTCTACTTCCATTGCATGTACTCGTTTTCACCTCAGTAAGATCGGTTTTTCAATGGACGACTTTTATGCATGTATATACTCACTCTGCTACAGCAAATGTTGACGTTTTTATCATAAGGAAGGAGGCCGCAGCAGGGCAAATTACTTCTTTGACTGTTTCCGTTATCTGCCGACAATTGGCAGCACTCAGCTCGGGTAAGGGGCAAGGGTTCCCCTACCTCCAGGCAGCAGACCTTTGCCCCTGAGCTATGGTAGGGATGGGGTCCACAGCATTTATCACCTGTATTCACAACAAAAAATAATCTCTAGAAGTTGTATATAAATATATATAATAAAACATTTGTCATAAACATATAATATACAAGGATCTGTATATTCTAGGAATCTGCTGGGTCAAACAATTGATATGAGACATGGAAATTCATTCCATACCATAGCAGTCCCGGCCTTAAAAATCTAGGGTAGGGGGTGTGGGGGAAAACTAACATATTTGAGTGGCAATTATTTTGTTGTTGGATGAAATTTGTAAAAAGTAACAAAAAAAAGGATGAGGGTGTTGGAATATTTTTAATATATAATATATAACCTTTTAAGGTTATGTTAAAGGTGGGGTTGCAAGTAGCGAATTCCCATGAGTTTCCGGTGACAACGAGAACTCACATAATCCTAATTTAATGAACATGTATATGTTAGTAAACTTTCGCATTGAGGTATTTAATAGTTGCATAGTTACTACAACAGGGATGTGTTCACTCATACTTTCAAAAACTTTGAAAATCTGATTTTTTGGTAGGTTTTGCTACTTGCAACCCAATCATGACTATGCAGGCTATTCATGTAAATGAATATTTAATCAGTAGTCACCATGTTCCTGTTTGTCAAAGATCTCTCCCCGACACTCTATCGATGTCGTCGAATTATACAGGCGTCCCTGGGAGCATGTCATCTCGCTGGCCTCAGCATCGTAAAAGAAATCACCGCAAACACTCTGTTTGCTACTGTCATACAGTTCCTCGCTGCCATTTTGGAATGTGCCTGTGTTGAAAAGATTTTGCATGAAATAAGATTTTGGCATTTTCCATAGAGTGTTATTCCTTACTTAATAAGGCTATGACTTACGTAAGGCCTAGACTTTAGAAATCAATACATATATATATGCAGAGAAAAAATGTTTACAATTTAGTACTATATTCCTGATATAGAAACCATTTGCCTTGTCCTTTGCCAAACTAAAATTCTCTATGTAACGAATCAATATGAGGGTCCTGGGCAAACTATAATCCTTGGATATTGTTTGTGGCAAATTTCACAGGTATATATGGTTGTAAAATCTATTTTTGGGTGACATTCCCCCCCCCCCTTCCATAAAAAATATAACTAAATAAATATCAAATATATATGAACACTTACAGCAACGGTAAAGGTACTGGCGGTGATTGATAACTGAACCATTACAGCAGATGTAATCACTGTTAAAATTACTGTCACACTGGGCACCCACTGAAAAGAGAGCAAAAAAGTTCATTGTTAAAATACAATACAATAAACATTTATAAAGCACCAATACAAATAAATTGTTCAAAGGAGCTGGAAACTGAAATGAAGCAAAGGCTAAACTTTGTAGGTCTTTAATTGTAAACAAATGTGACTTCACAAGCATCATAAACAGAGACATAATTTCAGATGTGAGCAAGTAGGCGATTCCAAATTTGTGGACCATAACAGGAAAGGATTTATCAGCAAATATAACTTGTGATGTTTTAGGCTCCAAAAGGACTGGGCAGAGGATGCATATGACAGTTTAAATTGTGCTAAACATCACCAAAACACCAAGCCAAATTCTTCTAGCTGAAATTGCATTGATGCACAGAGGCATCACCAGACTTGTAGTTCCAGGGGAAACAAAGACCAATTGGGGGGGAACAAAACAAAAAAAACAATTGGGGGGAAACAAAGACTGATTGGGGGAAACAAAGACCAATTGGGGGGAACAAGGACCAATTGTGAACCAGTGGCAGCTAGCACCAGCCTTGAAGATCTGAGGGGGGGCCAATTTTTGTCCCCCTCCCCACTGGTATTTTTTTTTAACAAATAAAATGATTTAGATGCAAAATGATGCTCTCATTGACATTAAAAAATTAACATCTCAAAATATTCTATTTTCATTGTCAGCACATTTTATTTTGGACAATGATTATAAAATCTAGGGTAGCAATGGGGGGTGGGGGGGCAAGACAAGATTGCTAATAGTGCCACCACTCTTGTATACAAGCAAACTAATAAGTATCATGATATCAGACCGACATCTGATCTGTCAGACTGGTTAATGTCAGGCGTTTTCAGGAGTTGCTTGAATGTTGCACTGATGTATTTTCAAAACATGACACAAATTGGGCCTAAAGAAATGTCAGTTGGATGGTAACACCCAAGATCCTGACGCCTGTATGTTCCGATGAAACGTTACACGATGTTCAGCGCTCAACACACAACAAGGGGGGTCGGCTAGGTAGTGTTAAATATAAACAAGCTTATTGCACGGCTATCAAGTAAGAATATCAAACTAGTACCACAAGGAGGGGTGAGGCAAATACAGGAGGGTTGATGAAAAATAGGGATGTCATAACATAGAGCAGTCACCAGTTATATTAAGTCTATATATTTTCAATATTGACACAGTTGATATATCATCAGGTAGACACTTCACATTTGGGTCTTAACAATGTTCAATGGATTCTATGACAATGTCAAAACTAGCATTTGGCCTAACCCAAACATTGTAGCCTATGCCTAGGATATATACATGATATTATAGGTACAATTAGGGTTGCAATGTTCCTGGGACAATAATTGAGACTTTTTACAAAGTGATAAATGAGAAGAGGAACAGTTTATAAGTTGATAAAATGCTGGGGATTCCTGAAGTTTTAGATATGAGGCAGTTTCAAAGACTGTCGAAAATTTACACCGAGTTGGCAGGAGATATTTTCCTCATAGGGCCTTGTGTATAGGCTATAGGCAATACCATATCCTGGAAGCCAGATGGATGCCCTAACCTAACAAAATGACATTTAAAATCATTTAAACTAGCATAAAACATACCTTTATTGTGTTTTTTATTTTTTTCAAGAAAACTGTTTATTTTATTATTTGTAGAAGAAATTGAAAATTCCCACTCATTGAAAATTCCCGAAACTTTCCATGGATAGTTTCCAAAATTCCCGTAAACTTTCCGACTGTCAGCAACCCTAGGTACAATGCCTTAGTATGACCAATGCTAGCTAGTTGTTACTACAGGCGCTTACAGCTTGGCTCATACACTATAGTATATACTATAGTGTATGAGCCATGCTGTAAGCGCCTGTGGCTGTAACTTGCTGCATGAACCTAGTATTCAAATAGTGCAGTCAGTATACGTACTCGTATAGGCTAGGTAACTAACATTACCCTCGCATATGTCATTACGTGGCTTAACTAAACTTTCAAAACACAAACCTTAATTTCTTAGAGTCACTGAAAAAGGTAATGGAATTTGAAGTAAAAATCGTTCTCTTGCAATTCATCACTACCTTGCAAACATTTACTGATCAGGATCGTGACGTGTGAACCTTTATTTTTCGGTCTAAGACAGAGATTCCCGTGTGAACATCGTCGCGCCAGTAGTTAGATGCGCGCCATAAGGGATTTCCCAATGGGGCAATCGTTAACGCCGATGTAAGGGAATTCCCCATCTAACACTTCCGCAAAATATGAACAATGGCTAAGTATTAGCTTCAGAGCGGATTTTCAGTGGAGAAATGTGTTCAACAAGCATATTCAATATATACAGTATAATAATACAAATATTCCTAAGAAGTGAATAAGTGAATGCGGTTGACTAATGATCGAAGTATGCGTTGCTCTGTGCGTTAGTGAGGTTCGTGTCCCTAGGTATTCTACCTAAACCCAATTTAAGCTAGAATTTGTTGTTTTTTTTAGAATTGTTACGGTAACATCTAACACTTCCGTATTAATGTAAATAACTAAACATACTATATAACACAGCTATCAACTATCAAGGCGGATTTTGGAGACTGAAATGTGATCAACAAACAAATATATTATATTTATATAATATAAATAATATATTAAATATATCTAAAAAACAAGTGTATTATAGTGCATGTGGTAATGAGGTGTGTGTTGCATGGTTACTAGTGCATGGTTACTGCGTGCATGCGTTACTGGGGTATTAACTAACCTTGTTAATTTTTTTAAGAATCCTTAACGTTAACATTGTTTACTGTAAATTAAAATTTATGCAACTCTTGCAATAATGTTTAAAAGAACAATTATTTAAATAAGGTTAAGAAAACATTCACTAATTCAAAGTTAAACCAAGAACTACCGCTTGATTTTATAACGAAGAACTAAATGTTTTGGGCCTACAGCAGCGGGTGTGTACCTATTGTTTGCGGAGATTGCGGTCATTCTGGTGGTCTATAAAGGGCAACTATGTGTATTGTCATGCAGGAGCTCAAATGCACTTCAACTATAGAAAGGGTATGCTTACTGTATGTAACGTTACGTAATAATATGACATTACTCCTATCCTTTTCACCCCTATCGGCCTATAGTAAATATTCCCCTTTAACTTGACCAAGTCGTTTATCAACAATCTAGATCCATGATCTGTTTCACCACCCAATCCTCAAGATTATAACATGCATGATATTACTTCTCGAGACAACAAATCGAGAACAGATCTTGTGTAGTCTCGTTAACCTAGCTTAACTTATCATGTAGGATATTACTTCTCGAGACAACACATCGAGAACAAATCTTGTAGTCTCGTTAACCTAGCCTAACTTATCATGTAGGATATTACTACCCGAGATAAGAAGTAATGGTCCGTGAATTAGGTGTCACCGACCTACTTCCTCGAGACCAAAGCCCCTGACCGATTGAGAAACAAACACATTAGATAACAGGTTTAATATTCAAATATTCACTAATGGACAAATGTCTTATGTCAACTTAATCACCAAGTCTATGTAGTTTATAATATTTCTTTCCCTCTAGGTTATTTTTGACAACCCAGAGTTTCACGTTTGTCTCCATGACCAATTTCAATGGCCCGATAAATAAAGGCCTGTGTAAATACCTTTCATCCGTTCACGTGTCAGATTTACCATATCAGAGAAAATAAATGTATGGAAGTTAAAGTTGTATATGTCGTCTAAATTTTCCAGGGAAGGGTAGCATTAATTGAAAAAACTTCGCGTTGCAATAATTAATATCGTGTATGACAGCCCCGCACATCATAAGTTACTGCATTGTGTTACTAAGGCAGAAATGTCGCGAATTATGGATACGATAACTTATATAAGATATATATATGGATAAGAATGTTCAGACGATATAACCCCTTGAAGAGGTAAATGTCGCGAATTATGGATAGGATAACTTATATAAGATATATATGGATAAGAATGTTCAGACGATATAACCCCTTGAAGAGGTAAATGGGAGAACGTCAGCTCCCCCTGCGCCAAAATAAATCGGAAAATATAGCTTACCTTTAAAAACGATAATGAAAAGAAATAAACAAATTATAGTCTTATCCATCACAAAATGCTTTTCCATAAATGATGGTTCTGATTTGTTGATTACAATATACACCATAATACGTCTCGATTTTTTTTTTTTAATAACGTATAAAGGCATGCATTAGGTATATATATGCAGTATATTATGGGATTTCCCTATGTATATAACATAGGTCATTGTTTATAAATAGCAATATAGGTGACTTCCCTTAACCAGTTCCTGCCAGTTGTATTGTGATTGTGGGTTGTATTGTGATTGGGTCCGTCTTGGTATGCAAGCAACACGCCTGTCCAAATATGGGGGAATGTTTTCTCAATCTGAATCAGCGTCACTGAACATTGTTTTTAAACGTTGGATATTAGGCGCTATATGGATTATGCGATTGATAGATAGATCCACCCGTGAAACAGGCATGTAGAGGGTGGAGCCCCCTGTAGACAATTTTGTACGCCCGACAAAATGCTGTACAATTATGAAACGTCCCCTTAAAAGAATTCTCCCCCTGAAATATATGTTGCCCCCTTGGCTACTTAACCTGGCTATACGCGCCTGCCGTAAAATAACAAAAGAAAAAATAATCGATTGACTCACCAATTGTTAAAAATGATAAAAAGAGTAAGATAACTCCAAACGATTGCAGCGGTTTTTCTTTTGTAGTAAACATTAATGCAAACAAAATTTCCGATTTTCGTAGTACATCCATTCGAGCGGGTTTCTAAATTGATAATGACAACTATTATCCGTTTAACTCTGTTTAGTTCGGCGGATATCGAAAAAGGGGATTCCCACTATTCGAAAACCGGAAGCATGGAGCGGCACACCATGATGTAATCGTATTACACCACAGGATCTTTGAGTAATGGTCTTATGTGCAAAGAGCTATAGAGACCAAAATCGTGACGTCAGGTAACGTTACTTCGCCAATGAAATATATAGGCCCTATACCACTGTTTTGGATGTACGTAATTAATATGTAATTTTACGTAATTAATATGTTATTGAACAAAATGGAAGAAACGATGTCTAAAACTTTATATTAAATTAATCTCATTAATTAAAAACGTATACGGGTATCTCAAACTTTCCAGTTCGAAGCCATAGGGGGAAAATGGTAAAAAATTCCAACGGGTGTGTGGGGGGGGGGGTTACAACCCCTCCACGTTTTTTACCATAAAAATTGTTAAGCCAACGAAAAATATTTTTCCCCACAGTTTGCCTCCTACCCGGCCTCCCCCATCTAATTTTGGTGTAGAAGTGGGGCCTGCTTCCACATCTCCTCTTGTTCTGCCTTAATATTTTAGTGGTAAATTTTATTATTCCTTTATTAATTTCGATGATCTTGTAAGGTGTGGGGGAGAGGTTTATCCCATGGCGGAGCCACAGAACCAATAAGAACAGAGGATTCCTGCCATGCCGGACCCGCTGGACCAATGGGAACAGGGGATCCCTGCCATGCCGGAGCCGCAGGACCAATGTACTTTTTCAATTTTGTTCGCCTTGGTGCACTCCCATATCGGTGCAACATACATTTCAACAATTGTCGCCGCCCTGCCCCACGGCGGATTCAGTGGGGGGGGGGGGCATTCCCTCGTGGTAACCTGCACTGCATGATCAACCTATGCAGATGGCAGGGAATTTTATTATGATAGGTATGTCTTTCACGGGAATCCCCGGTGATCAAACAATACATAATTACTATACGTATACTATACTATACGTACTATAGGGTCTACTACCGTACAAAGTTGGTTTACGCTGCACAAAGGTGCATAGGGCATAAGCAAATATTGGGCAATAAGACTATATGTTTATCTAATTTGACGCAATTGATCTAGTCTGGGGATATCACTATCAGTCTATTGCTTCATATGTGCAGCGGGGGTATCAGCAAATATAAGTATTTTTTAAAATAAAATATCACTAATTTTATTGGGAGGGTCAATTGGGGCACAATCAATTTTAGGGGCACGTCCCTCCCCCCACGTGCATGACCATGTCGAGCTCGAAGATGGGGCTTCGCCCCGCTCTTTCGTATTCGTAATGAGCCCCGGAATTTCTCTTGTATCCGTCTCGTTATAGCGTCATCCGCAGACGACACACTTCCCAATTAGGTCATAGCTGACACAGCACGTCTGGAAACACGATGTCCAATCTATAACGGTCGAAAATCGGCTAAATCCCACCTTTTCGTGACCCCTTCCAGATTGAACAAAGTATATCTTATAGATGCGTTTCTCCCTGCCATGTTTGCGTGCAACGAGCCTATTGTTCCTTATGATTATCAAGACCAAAAAAGTCCTCTCGTAATAATAATTTAAAATAATCTCAGTTTATACTTTGATTAGTTGTTACTACTTAAAGCAACCGAAGGATATTTTTTAGAGCTGATCATATAGAAATCAATGAAAACGGTTTTCAAATTTTCCTATAGTTATTTTTTACTCCCCATTAAAATTTAACCAATACAATTGCAGTGTTTTAGAACACAAACTAAAGAACCTGTGAGTTTTGCTTGTCCGCCAAAACCCACAGTGGGGTGTATTTGGATGGGGGCGTCTGTCGTAGAATAATAATATAGAAAAAGATACACTCACCTGTAAGGCTGTAACTGTAATATATAGTAATAAGTATCGAGGCGAAAATCCCTCTCGTAATAAAATCCATTTTTTTTCAAGTACCGGTGATATATAATGTTATATTTGGTTAGATATATGAGCGCTCGCTCACATGTAGGTCTATAATGGTGTACGATTGTACTTCTAAATGATCAGACATTACGACTCGGTTTTCTTTTAAAGCCATCCTTGAAGAAGAAAAAAAGAGGGACGTTAAAAGTAAAAGTAAAAATATATAAATTGGGACAAACACTATATTTAACCTGCGCGTTCATAGTAACCATGGGTATAGGTTGTAAGCCTATTCTCATACCGGATGTAATCATCAGCGATCCCTTTCTATTTCGAAATCGTTCGAAGATCCGGGAAAGAAGGCTTGGATTGACGACAGAGCAGGGATGATCTGTATATAAAGAGAAAGATATAGCCGGTGATACAGAGGATGGAGACTGGTTTTGATGATGATAGTCGAACCGGATCCGTATTGCGTAACGGAGAGCTCTATGACGATCCAGGTAGAATACGTAGTGAAATCGGGCGCCGTGCATGATAAAGACTTTCTGTTTGGTATATTCGAATTCAC
>JAODFY010245285.1:0-15982 GCA_027580055.1 Paracaudina chilensis | reverse complement strand
GACAATAACAGCAAAAGGACTGAGGCCACTTGTTATTTAACAAAAGTGTCTAGTTATGAGGGGTGGGAGTGTAAAGTATTCTTTGGAGAGGATTTATACCAAATTAAGCACTTTTAAATGAACAATTGACATTTTTATGAACAGTAGCTTTGTGGGTATGAACCATTTATTGAAAATACCCTGAAGCCAATATGATCGATCCATGATGTAATATCCTGAATAAAACATTAAAGCAGTCACTACAGTATGTTCACTGTGAGGAGAGCCCATTCGAGCATCAAAGGACTTAGGTCTTAAAACTGACCCGGGCAAAAAAGGGCTGTAAATTTGTTTTACCCAGCCCACTGGGCATTGCCAAAATGGCCAGTCCGCCACCCCCCTGCATCCAAGGGCCAAGGCCGTGACACTTACGGTTTACATAGCGCTACGAGATCCTCGTCTCTCGTCTTCTCTGGAAGGCCCCTGATGTAGAGATTGGTTTTGCTGAGGTCCCCGCTGTTGCCCATCCCGCTTACCGAGCTGGTCGAGGCATGGGAATGTGGTGACTGGAGTTGAGGGGAGGAGGCAGATGAGACTGCCGAACCGCCGGAGCCTCCTGGACTAGGTGGGTGCATACTGCGAACGGTCGTTGGATAGGTCTGTTGGATGCAATGAGTTTGTAATATAATGAAGTGAGTTTGTAAAATCCCTCTTCCCCTTCAGAAAAGACCTCTAAATTTTTTGAAAGAACCCTTTTTTATTTGTCCCAACATGTATCGCTTTGAATGGCCAAATGTTCATGCATGTCCTCTCTTTTCTTGGAAATGACGACATTGATTCACGCAGGAACAGTAGAGCTTCATTGTCTGTGGAATGCATCAGCCATCTTTTTTGCTTGCATTAAAAAGACTTGAGACAACGTGTAGCTGATATATTGTTTTTTGCTTAATAAACTTCCTTCATCCTACCTATTAAAATCTGCCAGTTGTTGTAGTTATGCCAGAAAGATGGCAATCACGACGGAAACCATTTCCCCTGGTGCTAACTGCTAAACAGGAAATAGCATTGTCTAGGATAATACAACGGCATAATATAAAATGTTTAATTGGTTCGTGGCACCTGCAAGTGTGGGGGGGGGGTGTCCGTGGAAATGTTCTGATATAGATGATGATATTATTTTTTTGCTTAATAAACTTCCTCCATCCTACATCTGCCAGTTGTCGTAGAGATGCCTGAGAGATGGCAATCATGACGGAAACCATTTTTGGCTAACTGCTACCAGTAAGGGACATTGTCTAGGATAATATCAGCATGATATAAATGGTTTAAATGGGTCCGTGGCACCGGCAAGTAGGGGGGCCAGGGTTTTTTGTTCAATTGATAAAAAAATTGACTTGTTGATCCGCCCGCCCCCCCCCTGCTTTGAAATGTCTGGTTAATGCCGCTGCCTTTTGCAATTCCCATACAGTGATCAAATTCCCATTGATGTTTGTCGTACCTAAGGTGTATGTATGTTACTATAAATATAGCCATCAAGGTTTCTGTCCAGAGGTATACATTACAAGCATGAGAGGTTTTCAGGATTCCTATAAATTCTCATCATGAACGACCGTATAGAATCTCAATATTGCATGTGAATATCTGCTTCATGCACTCATGATTACTATATGTACTGACGTACATGGACTTCAATGTATCAACCCACATGGACATGTAAACAAGTGAATTTTCACAGATCTCGGATTCGCCGCATGAAATTTGTGATTGCAGTCGAATTGCAATATACAAATAACATCATATGGATCGACCAATCTAGCAGATTTCTAGCATATTTGGATGGGAGTTTTTAAATCAAATCCAAATGTATGATATGGTAATCATCATCAACTCACTAACTGCATGAGAGTCATGACATGCACGGGCATATCTATGCACATGGGGCTTCAGAGAGGCATGATATGTAGGGGGGGCAGGGGGATTCAGGGGCAGGAAGTTGCCCTCTTAAATGTTTTACCACCCCCCCAAAAAAAATATGTCACAAAAATATCATTCGGTTTATGTTTATTTTTGTAATACAATGATGAAAACACAAACCATTGTGCAAATTTTAGCAGCCAAATGAAGTTTCTCCTCCTGTGCCTATATATTCCTTAGCCATGCATGCTGCATGCATGCACATATGCCACTTCAATTTGCTTTTAATACAAAATAAAAAGTTTACCGAAACCAACATAAAAAACAGTGCATGATCTCGCACCCGGCAGCCAGCAGAATTAGCTTCCAAGGTTATAATATTCCCCGTGCTTTTGCAGCGCTACAAATGAAATGTTTCATGCATGCATATCTCATCTAATAGACGTAAAGTGTAAGGGGGGCTGTTAGACGGCATGACTGGAGTTACTGCCTCACGTCAGAATTGATTCAGAACAGTCTCTTCCATGAAGCTATAATATATTAACCAGCTATGTTCAGGACATGCATAGGGCATCCCATGCAGGAGGAAGTCGCTAAATCCTCCCGTTTGCAAAATTCTATAAACCACTCTGCATAATGATGTAATTGAATTTGGCACTATAAAAAAAAGCATGACAACGTATGTGTTAAATGTCACACAGTATAATATAAATAATATCAACGTGCATTTGCATACTGTATATCTTACTCAAAAAATAACAAAAGCCTAACTGCTTTCTTTTACTCAATTGCGTTGTCTTGTTTAAAATTGTACGCTGGACATATGGATTCTATGTATATAATTTGTACATGTATGCATAAGCGATATATATAAAACATGTACGAGGTGTGAGAAAGCCTTACTCAGCCTCGCTCATCAAAGTGCACGGATGCACTTCGCAGGGAGCAGAGAGCTCTTACAAGCTTTGATGTACTTTGGATGCCTCCTCGATGGTTTGACACGAACATGAAGTTTTAATAATGACAGCCTCGCTTGTGTAATGAAGACGGTTCAGAATCTCATATAGACCGATGACTCTGCGCTTTATTACACTGCGTTAATTCTGTCTCGAACCATTTCATTAATTATAACTCCTGCAATTATTATTCCGTACAGAGAGTCACCAAGATTCTGAATAACGAATATACATAGTCCTTATTTAAATATATAGCTTATAGCGTGGGATTTATTGGCGAGCGGGGATTGTTAGACATGAGACACTTAAATGCGCCTTTTATAATTGGAAATATTGGTATCTATGCAGTCACTACCAAAAAGAGAAAAGAATGACGCATACCTTTTTTTTGGACAAGCTTTAACAATGTAACAACTTTGATCCAAATTTTTATATTCGGTACAGCAGTATAGTGCTAGCAAAATCTATCTCTATCATTTTTATCTCTTCTGGGATTTGTTGTTTATCTCTAAACCATAAAACAAAGTAACTTGTACTTTCTTCAAAATAAGTCCACACATATGCAAGTGAGTCGATTGATACAAGTTGATACGTTCACGTATTTGCTATTGATTTCCACATTTACCATGTTGAATTGAATCAATACACCCTGTGGTTGAATACAAAGGGTTAAAGTTGTCCTTGCTACTATTTTTCTATTGTTTCCTGCCAGCCATTTTCCCCCAAAAGTGTGACCTTGCCAATCTGCAGATTTAAACTTTCTCATTCAGAGAGAAACTTCACTTAAAATGACTCTCTGACCCAATTCTCTGCAGTTAAGAATAATGCCAATGATCGGTCAGATTTCCCAATTACTAGGGCATGTACACAGTAAAGTCGACCGAGGTGTTAATGCTGAGTACACAACATTGAACATGCATGCTCTTGATCTCTCTCTATACCCTAATTATTATTTGATAAAAGAATTTCTGTCGCAAACTCGTCAGGCCTATAATTAACTCGAAGAAATTGACATGCATGCGTGAATGAAAATAATGAAAGGAAATAATTGTTTCTAACATCCTGTTTGTAAGAGTTACCAGAATGAGGTGAATAAACGTCTCGACTTGTCAGCGGCAGTGCTCTACCTTGAAGATTTGGGGGGAGGCAAGTGGATTGTGGGAGGGAGGCAAGTGGGTGGGGGGAGGGGTAATAATAAACATTTGTGGGCACAATTTTGTGTGAGGAAACTTTTGCATGGGAGATCGATGGGGGTCTGATTGGGAGAGCATTTAGATGCAAAATGGTGCTATCATTTATATTTTTTTAAAAAATGTAAACAGTCTTTCGCTCTCAAAATATTTTCATTGCCAACACTTTTTTTTTGTACAATGAGTTTATAATCTGGGGGAAAATGGGGGTGGGGGGATGGCAAGACATATCGGGAGAGAGAAATGTTCCTTTGATGCAACCCCCCCCCCTTCACTGTTGTGCCAACACTGAACCTTATACACACTACAACATTACAATGCCTATTATGCTTTTCTTTGTACCTGATTTCAAATAATATACTATTGCAAGGTATAATTTCAAACTCCTATCATGACCCTCCTAACTTCCTCTAAACCCCATTGTGGATTGTGAACTTGGAAATCATACAACATACGTGATTTCTGATCATGGCTGTTGGAATTTCCGACACACTTGTGTCATTGATATATCAGCTACTGTACACATGTGATGGCAATAATTGAAAACATGGGACAGTATTGCTGCATGTGATATGGCCAACGTGTCATATTGTCCCTTGTATTTCATGAGTGCTTTTGGGTTGACTATACTGCATATACACAGTAGCTGAGTATGTTGATTACAAGTCATATGAACATGTATGCATAATGCACAGCACACACATAAGCAAGGGGTGTGTGTCTACCACAGTGTAATGTATAGTACCAGCACATACTACGAGATAAACTACTGAAGTATAGACTAATAAGTCTCAATAATAAAGCCCCAAATTTTGCGAAATTCATTCTTGGCAGAGAGCCTCTAAGCTTCAAATTAGCTGCAAGATGGAGTATTAAACACAAGAATATCCCTTCTTAAAATTTCTTTCAATATTTTGAAAGATGGATTATATCTAATTTGGCTGTTTCCAAAATACTTCGTATAATTTGTTGAAATTTACCAGTTCATGCATATATATAATTTGTCGCCAAACAATATTACCATTTTTGGTCAACATATCAATGAGCTTAATAAATTCTCGCTTATGAATATACAATTAGCAAAATAATTATTTTATGACTTAATGTGACATGCTAAAATATCACACAGAGAAAAAAAAAACACAATATGTGGAAGCTCAAAGTCAGACAGGAACGTTAATACAGATCGGTGCCCCCTATACAAGACGATTCCACTACTGTACATGTTAACACTTATGTCTCTAAAGCGTCATACATATAGCAGTACTTCCCATTGCATCAAAGTTTTAACACTCGGTTATTGATTCACAGGAACAGAACAAACAAATTCAGGATAACCATGTCAGTAACTCTGAGCCATTAAATGCACCGGTATATTAGAGGGATTAGTGAGTTTAACAGCTGTATGCCACACCTCATCCGGCCGATGTGACACAAGAAATGACAAGTACATACATGTACATAGAGACGATCCATGCAGAGCTAAATGCTAGGTTCAAGGTAAATTCACTGGCCTTTGGAGTTTCCTGATGTCATTTATTGTCTCATATCCAATGTGGGGGGGGGGGGGGAGGTAATCATATGTTTCTATATTATTGATGATGGATCTGTTTAGCTGTATAGCTTTTTTTTTTCAGATTATCCATGTTTTTTTTTCCATATTGTGCGAATATCTTAAACAACAAGTGAAAAGAAAAAAGAAAACGGAATGAATATGTGATCTAATTGACAATTGCTACATTCTGGCTATGTCTTAAGAGCTAGAGTGAATATATATTCATTTTCTTGGGGGTGGTAAATGATATGATATGGGTGGGGGTATTATTCTGTGGGTTTCAAAGTACACACCAGTCTCAAATATCCAGACAAGATTTGAGGTTGTGCTAGTATGGAAACATGTTTGAATGTTGTGTGTGAGCTAGAAAGGGGTTTTGGATGCATGCTACTATATTATATGTTCTATGCTACCCATACTGAAGCCATTCTTTAACCTGCAATCATACACAGGTCTTGCATCATCAATTCCAGCTAATCATAGTATCACATCTTTTACTCTCGCCTTCACTGGCACTTATGTTATAATTCCTTCGTTTTGAGGTCAGATTAATGAGTATCCATCCAGTCCACAATTAGTTTATATCATGGGATTTTTTTCATCTGTAGACTTCAGTGTTTCCAGACTCCAGTGTTAAGGAAACTTTTTAGTTGCCAAGGACTGAGGTAGTATGTAGGTAAAAGTCACCCCGACTGTGCCTGGTAGCTCCCTAATAATCAATCTCCATCTAGGTGGGTGAGTACGAGAGCACATAGCTTGGACTGAGCAAAATAAATCACATTTTAGGGATCAAGTCTCCTTTATAGTAGATTCTTCCAATGTTTGTAAACATTTGAACTAAGGGTGGTGTGATGAATGGTTCCCAGTGTAATTTGAGAATGAATAAACACCTTGTTGGTATGAAAAATCACTAAAAATAGAACATTCCTAGTGGATATGAAAATACATTCTATAATTTCCATTATAATAACAAATGTTTATTTTAATGTTATTTACATTATTATAACTTATACCAAGTCTTTTTAACTGTTTGAAATTTTTGGTTGAGTATTTTATTTGAAGATGGATGAGCAGAGGCATGTAGATCCCAAGTGACTCACAATTGGCAGGTTGGACCTGCATTGGGACGACCACAACCGCCCGACCCACGCACATGCACATTTGCCTCACAAAAAATAAAAAGAGTGCATGTGTATATATTCCAGTTGAAAACCTCCATGTTCACGATTGGCCATGGGGCCCCCCGCCACATGGTTATCTTAGCCAGCTTGATAACTAAATGTTATGGTGGATGTACATAATCTTGCAACATTTGGATGATACTCGTCGTGTAGCTAACATTATTTGCCAACTAATAATGAAAACTAAACTTGAAAACAACTATCAAGTATATACTAAGGATTTTAGCGTAATGACCCAAAGACACCCTAGCATACACGAAATGAAATTAAAGACATGCATGATGTAGGGGGGTGTAGAACTTGAATATATCCCATTGCATACATGGGGCAAAGGTACGACACACCCCTTTCTCACATGGTCACATGGCATGATGCACTAGGGGGTTGTTGAATTGAGTATCCCCTCATGCATGATGTAGGGGGGTGTAGAACTTAAATATATCCCCTCACATACATGGGGCAAAGGATCGACACACCCCTTTCCCACATGGTCGGTCACCTAACATTGATCGAGGGGGCTGCTGAATTATTTTCTAATACATTCGTTAATCATACTCGCTGTTAATAGAGGTAACTTTAAAGGCTGTAGCAACCCCAAAATTAAATTCGCAGACCTCCCTCTGAATTTTTTGATTGGTCGATGTCCCATATGGGCCTACTGATGTCCCATAATGTGTCCCATATAGGCATAATGTTCAGAAAATGAGCTGACCCATCCGGCAGACCACCTTGAACTTCCTGGGATGTTTAATACCTTTGTTACAAACTAAAATGGGCCTGGATGTTTTTGGACCACAATATTCTTTTTTTCATTATCATTATGAAGCCCTCATTCAGAACCAGAATATCACATTTAATACAAAATATTGAAATGCTCAACATGCAGCTACAAGGTCTACTACAAACTATATAGCTCACCGCATTCTAACCTCAATATTTCCACAATCGGTATAACAACAGGATATTTGGTGTAGCTTTTTGGTGTCTCAGTTTCACCGTGGGAGTATGCTATATACCAGACCGCTTAACGTGGAGTTTCACGCGTTAAGCGATGTCTGAAGATCACTTTAACGCGTGAAACTCTGAGTAACAACCATGTTCTTCTAGTCCCAACTAGTCTAACTCATCTATATATTTATATATATATATATTCCACAACAATTTTGCTAAGTACTGTAATAAACTGGCCATCTATATGAATGGCCCATTCTTTGTGCGACTTAATTATGTTGCTTATGAAGTAATACAACCATGTTGAAGACAATGCCTCTAATTGTTAGGGTTCTCTACCAATTTAAATTGTGTTTTAAAATGTTTTTTTTAATGAAATAAAACATTTGAGAAGCCCAATAGATCCCTTAAGTTATAACAAACTAAAACATCGATATTGTCTTTATAAAAGTGTTTTCTCTAGAAAATGAACTTATATATATAATAATTAATAAAGAATTGGTTACTTTTTAAATTTGGAAAAATATGAAAAATAACAATGCAATAATTCATTAATTGGTGATGATGAAGGCTTAAAAACAAATGATGAGAAAAGCAATTGAAAAATTTTCAAAATTATAAGTTTGGAAATCTAATATCAGTAAAAAAATAAAAACCTACCGGATAAACAAGCATAGTTCCGGGTTGCTGGGAAGGCACGATATATGTAGTGGGACCGTACGTCTTCATTATTCAATATAACTCCACAATATAGCCTAACACCTCCTTGTCCCACAAATATCCGTAAGAAATGTCCTACTCGTCGGGTACCGCACAAAAATTTATCTATGATAAATAATGGGAGCAAACCGAGACTATAGTATAGGCTATAGTGCTGTAATAATCCGTATTAAAGCCAAAGCCGACTCCCGAGTGTCATCCAATCTGAACCAGGGCCAGGGAGGCTTTCTGGTCTGGTATTGTAAGCTCTTTGGGGGATTAACTCCAGGATGGAAAAAAAAAAGTTTTGAATCGGCAGCACTGGAAATAAAACTTTTGAATAAACTGGGAGTCGAGATTAAATGAGATCGACAATGGAGCAAAATCCCTGTGCTTCAATCCAAATGAATGCCCCTCTTATTTATCCTACAAGCCTAAAAAGAAATGTTGAATGCTGAATGATGGCTAAAACAACAGTGTGTAGGTCTCCACTGTCCAAATGGAAAAATAATACATCTGCTTCCACCAGGAGTTATTTTACACCCCAGCTTATAGGCAGTGGAGGTTAGACTATTTTTATGCAAAACCTTGGAATGGACTAGCCACTAGTACTCCAGAATACCCTCTGGCAACCAACCCTCTTTACAAGAAACCTAGGAATCACACAACCAGTAAATATTCAGTAGTGTTCTGTTTATTACTGAACTAACTGCTGCAGTGTACCACACATATTGCACGGTTATACTAACAAATGCACACAGACACACACATACTGGCATGTATACAGATGGCCAGTCTTGGGACGAAGTGCTTCACTCTGATTGGATAAAGCTGGGGCAGCAAGAACCAATCAGGAGTAAGCAAAGCGAGTTACAGCTGATAGGAGAACAGGTGATAAAATTTGAGAAGGTACAGACACTGTAACAGGAGGGTATGTTTTATTTCTGCTGTCCCAGAGGGGATTAGGTATATACAGTCAAAGCTGGAATAAGGGAAAGGGGCAGGTTTTCTACCAAACTTGGATTTTGAAATCTTGCCAAAATATGGAATAGTGTTAAAAGCATTGCACACAAGTTTCTTTCCCTTGTCATCAGTGTTTTTAATGTAAATAAACTGTGTGACAATTGTCATCACTATACTATTTTTACAGTGTAAGCTCCCACAGTAGTGATGTTAGTAGTAAAGATCGGTCACCTTCCCATAATGCAAGTCAACCAAAGGGAGGGGAATCAATACATGTAATGCTATAAATGCAATTTTTCATATATAAATAAAGTATATATACTTAATAATTTATATATGAAAAATATTGATGACTATAAGGTACTGCAAGCAGTGATGCACATAGAGGGTACAACAATTCAGTTGGTGGCATCAAAATTTAAATATTGATCTTTTTTTATGAATATCAGAAATCTTAAGGGGGGCAATTTTTTTTGGCATGTGTCATGATGAAGGCCCCCCTAAAAATCTGTGTAGTTCCTATGTTTTAGCAGGTATACCCTTGGGTATGTGGTATGGAGCAATTTCAATGGGTCCTATACCTATAAACCAGCACCTCGTTAAAATCTTACACATGAGGAAATTTCAATAGAAGCCATTGATAAAAACCACAGTTGATGCATAGGCCTATATACCAATTATTTGGTTGCATTATTACCAATTATAACAATTGGGTGAATAACCTGTCTTAAAGGTAACACATCACGATTGAGTAAGCAGCTAAACCAAATTTTTAACTTGGCTATTAATCTACAACCATGCAGGAATCACAGTGACTGGACGCCTCCCCCCGGGACAGTTCCCCCCAGACATTACCCACCCGGACATTCCCCCCCCACCAGATAATTGAGTTTTATTGGGGGTGGGGTTAGGTCAGTGGTTAGGGTGGCATGGAAGAATGGGAATATCCGGGGGGAATTGTCCGGGTGGGGAATTGTCCGGGTGGGGAATTGACCCAGGAGAAGATGTCCTAGAACCGGAATCACATCCTAGGGTGTACCCAGTTACTTTTGATCCCCAGGGAAGTGAAATCAAATTCAGAGTTTTAAAAACTTAAATTGAAGAAACTGTGAGTTTTGCCTGACTGGAAAAACCCATATGAAAATCCTTAGATAAAGCAGCCTTTATTAATATTATAATTTTTTTTAAATTATTTTTTTAGGGGGGAGGGCTTAGAACTGGGCAACAATTGGAAACTAGTGATGTTTATATACATATATTGATTAGAGAAAGCCTTAATTGATATATGTGACTATATATATATATATTCCAAGAAAGACCCTAAAGGAATTCAGGTTGTACTGATGCAGCTGACATTGTTGTATTATGAGTGTCACATGAAAGTGTCACATGAAAGTGTCACATGAAAGTGTCATACAAAAATGTGACATGAATGTTGAAAGTGTCACACAAACTTATCACATGAAAGTTTTATATAAAATTGTCATATCAAAGTGTTATAAGAATGTCTAAAAAGTGTTAGATGAAAGTGTTATATGAAATTGTCATATGAAAGTGTCATATAAAAATGTGACATGAATGTTGTTCATAAAAAAAGTGTCATATTAAAATGTAACATGATTTTTACATACATGTCACACCAACATATCATACAAACATGTTATATGAAAGACGTACATGAGCTTAGTGTTATACGCAAGTATCAGATAAACATGTCATATGAAAGTGTTAATCGAGTGTCATATCATTGGGTTATATGAAAGTGTCAGACAAACTTATCACATGAAAGTTTTATATAAAATTGTCATATCAAAGTGTTATAAGAATGTCTAAAAAGTGTTATATGAAATTGTTATATGAAATTGTCATATGAAAGTGTTATATGAAATTGTCATATGAAATTGTCATATGAAATTGTTATAAGAATGTGTCATATGAAAGTGTTATATGAAATTGTCATATCAAAGTGTTGTATGAAAATATTACACGAGCTATACGCTATAAGCAATTTTGGCCTGATCTGTTATTCAGCTCGACACTGCTTTAAGCCCCTACTGATGATGACCTTGAACAAAATCTTCTTTACAAGAATTTCTAAAGCTTAGCGGGATAGCTATGCATTATTATGCATAGATTGACAAGACTGACAGATATAATGGGAGGGGAAAAATACGACAAAACTATAAAAAATCTTTGCCTTGAAGGCTAAAATTCCTTTCCGCCCAACAGACGATGGGGCTCAGTCTGCAGTCAGCATTATACTGAGAATTTGAAAAATGTGTGAAGAGTACATAGGGCCTAGCTGTATATGTGTCGATTTTGAATTTGAATTTAAACTTGCTCACTCCAGCAGCCCCTATACAAACTGATCCAACAACAAGCAAGGAATTTCGACTGTAGTTGTTGAAGATAGTTGAAGGACTTTTGTAAACAGTGACACAAGATAAGAGGATATATCCTTAAGACTTAAGCAAACAGGACCTGGGGCTAGTAAAACACTATAGCCCTGTGGTCTAGAAAACCACAAATATTTCTCACTATTACATAAATTAAAATCCTCATAACTCTCCTCAGGGAAACCAAGGTGGAATGCGGAAGAACCTGTTTTATTTTTGGTGACAATTGGGAGGACTAGCTAGCTGCTAATTAATTGGAGAGAATTACAAAATAATTACTATCAAGGGCATCAATATCTTTGGCAAGGAATGAAAAGAAATCAAAAGGACACATTGGCCTTTGAAAAGACACACTTTCATTTTGTTATCCTGCACCTTAATTCTCTCCCCTTCTCCTTTCTGGTCAAATTTGGCTACGTAATTTTGTAAATTGGAAACCATGTATGAACTGCTGGTAGATTATGTATCACTGTAAAAATAAAACACCACAGTGTCAGTATATCTACAATGGTGTTTTTTTTTTTTTTTTTTTACTAGCATACTGAATGCATTCCTCACCACAACGCAAGCTTTATAAAGCCTTGATAACAACTCTTGTACACACAGTCAATAGGGTTGACTGAGTTATTCTGATCCCAGAACAGAAACGCAAACAATCAGCATATGCTGTCAGGGTTTATTGGAAACTATGAAGGAAACTATGACAACAAATACAATGCCTGGGACTGAAGCTATTCAAAAAACTTTATGAATAGTAGCTGGACATCCATAAAAGAGCTAAACCATCCATCGTTGAATCAAGGAAAGGCCGAAAAGCTAGCTATATTGAGCTAGCTAGCTTAATACATAATACCTTGTAACAATCGTTGGCAAACACCGGGAACGGGAAGCAAGTGACGTGAACAACAACTATGCAAATATTGTGCACTGCCAGGGTTTTATATATCGCTCCTTGTAGAATCCAATGTTGACCAAACTGTTATACCAGAGGAATTGGTTGAAGACCAACATGAATTATATAGCACACAAATTTTATTGCCTAGGAGGTGTGCAAAGGTATAGTTAAAATCAGAGGGGGGAGAGACATGAGAGGACATGCCAAGACAACCAGACTCAATAAAGGGTACATTTGAATATGAAAATGACACTTACTCATGGTTTGGAGAACAGTGGGGGAAGGGGGGCACATGCATGTCTCCTGTGTCGGGAGGGGGCACATGTCTCCCGTGTCGGGAGGGGGTACATGACTCCTGTGTTCCCTATGTCCCCTGGTTTCTCCTGCCCTGGGATAGGTTAGCATACAAATGATGTCATATGACATTACTGTGCATGCTGGGAAGGGTAAATTCAAACAGCTATCCATGTACTTGACAGTTTTACTGCGACCAAAAATATTTCAGGTATTTAAGGTAATTTCCTTACCAATATTGAAACTGTTTGAGTTAAAACTAATCTATGACTACTACAATCGATTACATACCTTGGGTTGTGGCCTTTGACCTGTGTGTGTGATACATATCTTTCACTTTCCCTTTGTTAATGTGTTAATAGCTAGAATGCATTACATATTCTCTATAAATAGATCATGGGGAAGCTAGCTGTTCTACAGTACCCAGTACATAGGGCTTGACCACCAAAAATAGTCCTTAAAGGTGGGATTGCAAGTAGCAAATTCATATGAGTTTCCCTTGATACCAAGAACTCACAGGTTCCTAATTTAATGAACATGTTAGTAAAAAAACTTTCTCATAGAGGTGTTTATAGTTGCATTTGTAAGTTACTACAACAGGGATGTGTTCATTAATAGTTTCAAAAGTGTTCAACTGAGCCAACTGAAAATCTGACTTTTTGATAGATTTTGCTACTTAATTGCAACCCTAGCTTTGAAGGGAGTATATCATGAAGAAAATGGTGAAGCACAGTTTTGCTAGTCTCACAAAACTCACATATTCTTCAGTTTCACATGCATTATTATGTTCCAAAATTCCAAATATTATTTGCAATATAAACCTCATGGGTGATGCTTTATAGTCAGATGAAAATCAGGCTGGAAGGTCAAATGTCCGCCAGCGATGTGGAGGCACTGAACAGGAGTGGAAAGAAGAATTCTGCCATTCAATCATTTCAGGAAACCCAAAAGTTTAAAATACTTTGCGCAACTAATTTTGCAAACGGAGGTCAACCTTAAAGACTTCCCTAGAAAAACAGCCCTGTGTTGTACTCTTTTCAATCTACTGCTTGCTTTTCCTCCTCCTGAGTGAGTTTGCATATATATTGCTGATTATCTTTATATGTTATCTTACGACTTTTGTCCTGAGGAAAAAAAAAAAAAGTTCAGTGCCTCCAACTAACACATTTTAATTTATCCCCAAAGCCCCTCCCTACCTAAATTTTTAGCTGCCCAGATATCTTCCCATCAATTTTTTTTCTTGAGATTGAGATCTTTTAGCACAGTATAAACCCTCATAGTTCATCACCTTTGTAATCTGAAAACATTCTTTTTCCACATTCTATCAGATATTAAAATGCCTCAGTAAAAAAATAGTAGTGTGAGCAATGAAAGACATAGTGTAAGCAACATAGTTAAGTTACGATGTCAGACCAGCCCAAGTGTCTTTATCGCCCTGTTTTGATATATTTTTGTGGTATCATTCTACCAACTCAAAGAACCTTTGCGATCCCTTAATTCCTTGACTTTTCATACACGATTACATGTAGCACATACTTTCGCACAATATTAAGTATCAACTTCTTGAATTTCCACACACTCTGATAATGGAGGGGTTACACGAGGGGTGGCATCGGACCCCTAGGTGATATGTCTTAAAGTGGTACCTGGAGAGTGCAACTCCACAAATCCATTAAAGTGGCATAGGGGCTTCCATTTAACCCAATTGTACCCGGTTTGGTGGACTGGCATGCATCACCACTTCAAAAAAATGAAATGGTGTCACCGAAGGGGACGGGGGGCATGTTCCCCCTCAAATTGGTTTATGCTCTATGTGTGCCCCCCAAATGAGATGTTATATACAGTATACATATATCAAATTTTGAGCCAGATGGGGGGGGGGGGCACAATCAATTTGGAGGCAATTCTCCTTCCCAGCTGCACCTTTCCCCCTGGTGATGCCACTGCATATATACTTGGGGGAGTTATAGTCAAATGCTGATCTCACCTCGGTTCTCAAATTGGAACAAGGCCAAAGACTGTTTATGGGGGCCAACCCCTCCTTGACTTTTACCCCACTAATCTAGCTTTGACATAAACCTCTTAAGAGGTAAGGAATGTCTATATTCTCAAGTAGTACTTTTGAAATTATGGAAAAAAATTCCATGCAGACACAGAATAACGATACAGGATTTTTCTTTACTGAGGTTTCAAGTGCTCGACTTGAAAATACCAGTTTTAAAATCGCTCAATAAATGAAGCGTCATTCTGAGATAAAAATTACATTTTTGCGGTTGTTTACAGGGTTGCTATAGTAATTGCTTCAAACATACCCCAGATCCGACTCTGTTAATGTGACCATGGTGCTTCTAAACATACTTCACCTCATGCACCAGGTGTGACTATTTCTTCTCCAATATTGGGTGAGGGGGGCACTTGTTTTATCCTGAATGATTTGCACATCAGGCCTGGGGGTTCAGGGAACCACCTCGGGGGGTTCATTCAGGCCACAACATTTTTATTACTTGCCCGTGGGGTTAAGCTGTTCTCTACTACATGCCCCCTCGTCCAAACCTAAATTGTGAAAGTCTGCCTATGCCATGAGGAACAGTGCAAGGGCTGGATGCGGGTGGACACAAGAAACAGGTTTGTAATTTGGCTTGGCCTTAAAAGTACTTTTACGTACCACAGTCTCAGGTACCACTGAACTTTCAACCACTTTGACAATAAAAATGGATGAGTAAAATTAAACAATGAAACAATTTAAAAATTAAACTCCAGCAACTTCAGCATTTATATTTAAAACCTGCTGGAATTACTTTTGTAATTTCTGGGGAAAACGGTGAAAATAATTTTTATAGAAAGTATTTGCAGACCCGCTGCCTGTTGTACAGTCTGTGCAGTAGTTCCGCCTAGTACCACAAATTGCTTGACACTGCGCTGTTTTTACCAGACCTTCTGGAGCACCAAGGTGCAGCTGAGATTCCTCACATCGGCATGTGAAAACATGGCCATAAATACTACATTGAT
>JAODFY010245175.1:0-15982 GCA_027580055.1 Paracaudina chilensis | reverse complement strand
GTAGCTTTCTCACAGTATGGAAATATAATCTTGACAGAAACAAGTTCATTTTTTTTAATCATCAGAATTTTAAATTTAAGACAAGCAAGGAATCACAAAACCTCTTGGTTTTCTGGTCTTTCCTGTATGTGTGAGTCTACAACCAATCATAAGGTGCAGGTGACGACTTTTATTTTGTGGTGAGAGTCTACAGTTTTTAAACCGACATCCGTCGTTTTACAGAAAGGCAAACCAGACTTAGGTTTTGATAAAGAAACTACAAAAGTGCATTCAGTATCTGATTGCCTACACTCTAAAAGGCTAGGGCCCAGCTCCTTCCCTAAAAGGGCTCCTATACATGAGTTCCCACTTTGGGTGGGTCCCGCCGGTCCGAGCTCATAGTAGTTAAGCCACTGTCGTGAATTATCTTTTCTTTTGTCAAAACCATGAACGATACTTTAAATAAATACGTCTGAAACATCACCATATAATATGGTGACAATACCAAACGCCACGTACCATAACGTGAAGAGATTAGAAAGGAAAGGGATACAGCCTGACAACAAGAGAATATAATACACCCTATAGCAGGTTAGTCGCCTATTAAGAGAGGAGATGGTCGGCAGACACACCCTAGCAACAACATATACTAGCCTCTACAACGGATGAAACAATAACAGTTCATCAATACCAGTCGGGTGGTATCTTAAACACACCCAATTGTCAACAAACACCAATCCGAATCTGGTTTAATTATCCTCGATGCGCTTTTCACTTTCTCTAACGCATTGCCTTGTTTGTTGGAGGACTGTTCCTCCGATGGTCGTTATAAAAATGGTAGCCATGGTAACAAACTTTAACGAGCAGATCGTCCTAACGTTTGGACCAAAATATCTAAACAAAGTATAATCCACATGAAAGAAATGGGGATAGATATAAACGTACTACCTGTTTAGATCATTGCTAAACATTTGTAAACATTTGGACAAAAATGAAAATAAATGAGGAAAATATGGATTCATTTGGTGCCATGTTATGAAATGAATAGCACCAATTGAGTGGCACTAGATTTGATCGGACAGGGGGTAGCTTCCTCGAACGGGGAGGGGGCTAGAAATTTACATCACATTTTTACCAGGCCATATTCTTTAAACATATACGGGCGGCAATTTACGAAGTGTGCCCCATGCTACCCCCCCCCCAAAAAAAATGCCAGAAGTTCTGCCCGAATTTGGGCAGATATTCTGTCCGAATCGTGATTCTTCGTAATATATAGGGGCATACTGCCCCTGCCCCTCCCCTGCCTCATACCGCAGGCACCTATAGTATATTAGGCCTATGATAATTGTCAAGACACCGCGGTATGCATACCGATATATTGATGTGTATGTATGTGTTGGAAACACAAGATTATTGAATTGTTTACTTACATGGGGAAGGTAGCATGCGGAACGTAGTCACATAGAAGTTCATAAAATCCGTTTTCGATGGAAAAATATTATTGACCAGGAAATTATAGTTTCACATTTATTTCAGCCTTACATGTAGTCCATCTGATATAGATCTACAGATATACCACCCTGAGTTAGACTCGGTGACGGTCATCATGAAGTGAAGGCCTTGTTTTTGAGAAACCTCCCCTAAATTAAAATCATGATTTATTCATACATTTGCTGTGGACAAAACATGGACCATTTGACTTGTTTCCATTTCGAAGTAAGCAGTGATTATTTCGAAGAATTTCAGCCATTTGGATATAATTTTTGGACTTTTTTTTAAAATAAGGTTAAAACCGTTATAATCAGCGTTCGTTGCGTCGTTCGTCGGGTGTTCAGTCCTTATACACTCTGCTGAATATTCATGTTCTTATTTCTTAAAACATGATTCTGATTGGCTCCTTGATCTGCCTAGCTTTCTAGGCAGAAAAATAAAGCTTAACAAAGACGTTCGTGAATAATTAAAACAGGTTGACCTGTGTTTCTATAGTCGCATTGAAAAGGGGAGTAAATACCAGTGAGGAACAGCCGCGAGTTTCACTACAGAAAGCGAATCAAACGACGAAGAATGTTTGCAAATGTATTGCTTTCCGTTCAGTTTGAATGAAATTTAAAAAAAATCTTAAGATGATATCCTTTAACGCTAAATTTAGGTCAGAATATCAATAGGTATTTTGAGAACATTTTGAAAATGATATTAACGCTATGAACCTCTGCACCCATGGTGCTCTAGTTTATCTGTTAAGAACAGATATATAAACCCGCAGATATATAAAACCGCAAATATTATAGCAATTAAATTACGCTACGGTCTTCAAGTGAACTAGGTTAATATTACGGCGTCGCTTCGTCACGAAATTGATTTATTAACCCGGCCGTGTCAAATTTTAAGAAAGATGTATAAATTATTGCAATGAAATTGTCCTACACCCAACAGCGACGCAGCAATTCGTCCGCCATCATTCCCGACCAAACCGGCTGTAAATTTCATATGATCGCACGCACAGAGACAACCAGACACCACACAATAAGCCAGTTGAAACCATGTTAAAACGTGTCAATATGTGGTTATTATACGTAAATAAACCTGTTCAATCGATTCACATAGCGCTTGGGATCACATCGATTATTGAACAAACAGGTAACGTTAGTCTTGACGTCTAGGTATGGTGCGCCACACCTTAGTGTAAAAATGGGTCTTTATTGGACATTTGAAGCTTTGAAAATAATTTATTTGCAGACGTTCCACAGGCCGGATATTCCCTTGTATCAAAATGGTATGACCATAGTTTTGACAAACACTTCAACTCAAGTAAAACTGTTTCTATCACTTAAATATTATGACGACAATGATTATAATGCCAACGGGGTCCATGCCCCCAAAGATGTGTAAAAAATATAGATAATTCCTATATTGTTCTTATTCTTTCATCACATGAAAATTTGTAAATAAAATGTAGCACAATTTTTTGTTCCATCTAAGCTGCACCCATAAAACATAGTGTACAACAAACGTCGTCAGGACAACTCAGGTGGTATATATGTCTGGGGCAAATATCTGTCTTAAAAGGTAAAAAGTGTATGTGACGTCATGCATGGATTTATAATGGCGTCTCCAAACTGGTAAATTATAAAGTACAAAAACTGAAAGGATATCATATAAAAATACTTGAATTACGAAATATATATTCCTAGTTTGTATAGCCTAGACACAGGAGCATTTTATTTCGTTGGCCGCTTTCTGTTTTCATTCCGGATAATGAACCCCGGTATGTCACATTCAGAACAAGGGACTGGGGGCTATAAAACTTATATTACATTTCATAACAAAAACATTGTCGTCTCAAATTCTGATGCGTACTGGGGGTGGGGGGTTAATGATACGGTACTGCTGTTTATAATATCGATAACTTGTCATTGTGAATTGAGTATTTACAGCGCCCTCACATACCTGCCCCTACAACAAATTGTACTCATCTACCAGCGTTAAGCTCCAATGGCAGCACAACACCACCGTAGTTTTACTAGTTGGACCAACCCCACCCATACCACCCCTTTAATATGACCCATGACCTCTCATTTCTGCCATGTAAAGCGTTACAAGTTCATTTTCTCATATCCTAATCTTTTACGGATTTTTCTGTTTTGGACTTCTTTTGGACCTTCTCTTTGGACGATTTTGAATCATTATCTACTTGCGGACGTTTTGGAATGCCGATCGATAAGTATCCTTTTCATCGTTCTCCAAAAAGTAAGCCATTGAATCCGTAGTGTTGGCAGAAGGGGCGAGAGGGGATGGGGGCTAATTGGTGGGCCAGTGTTGGGCAGAAGAGGCGAGATGTGATGGGGGCTAATCGGTGGGCCAGTGTTGGGCAGAAGAGGCGAGAGGGGATGGGGGCTAATTGGGGGGCCAGTGTTGGGCAGTAGGGGCGAGAGGGGATGGGGGCTAATTGGTGGGCCAGTGTTTGGCAGAAATTTGTCGCCATTAAAATTATAAACAAGAGATTGCATTGGGGAATATTGAACCTGTTGTAACCACCAATGGTCCTTGGGCCCTCTGATGATTGAAGTATAAAAATCGTGTTAAATTTGTTTTTAGACAAAGATCTTGATACTCAGTGCCAATCAGTGACGTCCTAATCAGTGCCATCATAATCAGTGCCGTCATAATCAGTGCCCTCATAATCAGTGCCGTCATAATCAGTTCACAGCGTTAAAATAAATACCCTGCAAATACAACGCATCGTAACTACTTCATGCAAACACGTGTGGAATGCATTGCATGTAACAGAAAACCCCCTGAGGTGACAGAACCAAATAAACGAACAAATAAATGCTAATAAAATGGTTATACGCAAACAAAACATGGTTCACCTGACCCCCAATAAATTAACCAAACATTGTCCGAAATAAATCACTTAATATAAATCACTTTAAACAACACTTAAAACCGTGTACAAAACATTCACTAGAATTTATAATTGTGGTAGGCTAAGTAGCCTAAGTGCATTGCCGGCAAAAATACATTTCTTCTACTGATTCCTCATTAAATAGAGCATTTTTTTGGGGTGGGGGGAACATTCGTTGAGACACGTTCCCATGATATTTCATTTTTACGTATCAGAAAATCAGACATGCTTCAGGTCATCTCGCAACACACGCACCTGTTATGTTTCATTCGAAGAACCCGCAACGTCTTAAAGAAAATTTGTAGACGTTAAAAGCCATTAGCTATGATATATCATTTAATGGGTTCCTTGATTTTATGGATCGAAATCCCACATGGCTTCAAAATGATAATGATTGATTATATAATATCGTATTTTATGTACATCGTAAAGTAAGGACAGTTAAAAGTGTGCCATAAATTTAGTGGAACGGTCTTGCCGCTACAGTAATGTTTACAAACGTGACTATTTCAAGTGGGATTTGTTTTCTAATCACCGGCTGCTACCTGATAACAGTTTGGTACAGTGGTTAATGAATATTAAAGGGGCGATCATACCGCAAATTTGCTCAGGTATGTACGTTATAAGGCAGAGGGCAGTATCTCGTCATTTCTGGATAACGGTGAAAACTGGGCCAAATTCGTCTTCTCGGGAGCATGTCCAGAAATGACAAGAGACTTCCAGACCCGCTGTTCTATACATCATTGCATAAACGTCACGTTATCATGTCACTACAAGACATATTCCCTTAAAATATAACCCATAGACGGTATGTCTGAATATTGTTTTTTTATGTTACATTATATTTGAAAAAACAAAACATTTAAAATGTTACAATTCTGATGGGAAATATGTCTCAATTCTGTAAAGAGGAGACTATGTGATTGTTCATTTCCCCAGACCTTGTGTGACAAGATAAGACAGATGTAAACAGCTATATGACATTCCTCCACAGGGTACCGTTAGTAACTCTCTCGGGTTACTTTGGTAACGTGTTTTCAGTTTCTTTGAAAGTACTAGTAGAGTTAATCATTAAACCACGCCACAACAAATACTTTTAATTAAACGTGCTAATTGGTTCCGTTCGTTGGTCCAGTTTGTGCATATTATTTCTCGCCAAACAAAACTCGTAAAATATTTTTTCTCAGTTATAATTTTCGCTAATGTGTGGCAAAGTGAGTGAGGGATAGTTTCAATATGGACTATAACTGAATATAATGGCTCAGACACTGATAGAAGTCTACCTTTATTGGGTGATATGTTGGTTTTTGGTTATCGTGGCTCAAACACTGATAGTAATCTACCTTATTTGGGTGATATGTTGGTGTTTGGTTATCATGGCTCAAACACTCATAGTAGTCTACCTTTATTGGGTCATATATTGGTTTTTAGTTATCATGGCTCAAACACTGATAGTAGTCTAGCTTTATTGGGTCATATGTTGGTGTTTGGTTATCATGGCTCAAACACTGATAGTAATCTTCCTTTATTGGGCCATATGTTGGTGTTTGATTATCATGTCTCAAACACTGATAGTAATCTACCTTTATTGGGCCATATGTTGGTGTTTGGTTATCATGGCTCAAACACTGATAGTTATGTACCTTTATTGGGTCATATGTTGGTGTTTGGTTATCATGGCTCAAACACTGATAGTAATCTACCTTTATTGGGTCATATGTTTGTGTTTGGTTATCATGGCTCAAACACTGATAGTAGTCTACCTTTATTGGGTCATATATTGGTTTTTGGTTATCATGGCTCAAACACTGATAGTAATTTTCCTTTATTGGGCCATATGTTGGTGTTTGGTTACCATGGCTCAAACACTGATAGAAGTCTACCTTTATTGGGTCATATGTTGATGTTTGGTTATCATGGCTCAAACACTGATAGTAATCTCCCTTTATTGGGCCATATGTTGGTGTTTGGTTGTCATGGCTCAAACACTGACAGTAATCTTCCTTTATTGGGTCATATGTTGGTGTTTGGTTGTCATGGCTCAAACACTGACAGTAATCTTCCTTTATTGGGCCATATGTTGGTTTTTGGTTATCATGGCTCAAACACTGATAGTAGTCTACCTTTATTGGGTCATATGTTGGTGTTTGGTTATCATGGTTTTCGAGATTTACGCAAAATGGACAACCGTCTTGCCTTCGCCAACTAAAAGTTTACCACCTGAACGTTCTTTTTGGAGTAATGATCGTTCCAGGGAAATTAACGTAAGCCGTGGTACTTCGTATAAAACCATATAGTTTATATTTCTCTTGTATGTATTTCATTTTGCTTCAGCTATTTCACAAGAGATTCAACAAAAAAGTCCAGAATGCGACAACCTTGGAGGAGTTCATCCGAGTATTTAGGAAAACGGATGATGTGCAATCAATAATCAAGGGAGTAATGGACGCGTCTATGAAGGAGCGTGGCCACATTCACAAGCAGTCATCATTACAAGATGCATCGTTAGATCCAAGTACAACACAGCAAAACGTCACTGATAGTAAGTAGCACCTGCTTTTGCAGGCTACGAATTAATTAGTCACTCAGTCTGATTATTCGATCAGAGGTTCAGTCTGATCAAATAATAGTCTGATCAATCGAATTTCGCTGCTCTACTCAGTTACAGTAAGTAGGCTACCCTATGATTCAATTCAACCCGATTAAATCTAATCACCAGTCTGATATATAGGTCTGTCACAATGAGTATCAGGAACCTATCGTTTATAGTGGAGGTCAAAGGTCATGTTAGGTCAATAGAGATAAAAAAAATCATACCCCATAACTTGACAAGACCCACTTGAATTAAGCTCGAGGTCAAAGGCCGTCTGAGGTCAACAAAGGTCAAGGAGTGAAAACAGCATAAACATGAATTAAACTCACCGTTGATTACAAGATAGTTATTCTTTTTGATGGAAAGCTGTCGTCTGAGAGGTCATCTGTAAAAGGTCAACCTATAAGAGGTCAACTTATACAAAACTTAAAACTTACATATCTCATGGCTAACATATATCAATCAATAAAGCATTGTCTTTCCAATCGATTTCAGTTATGGGCCAATTTCACGTTCAAGAACAAGCGACGCTATGTAAAGATCCCCGACCTGTCATCTTGGATTCCTTCGAAGTGATTGGTTTGGCGAAGGGGTTTCTACAGTACATATACCCAAAATGCCTCCAGGTAAACAGATGCGGCTCGCATAGTGGGTGTTGCCATCACGAATCAACTCGATGTGTGGTGAAACCGGGTCACGTGAGAAACGTCACACAACAGGTAAAATACCATGATGTGAATATATATATATATATATATATATATATATATATTGCATGGACGAGAGGTGAACTATTGTCCTATCCACAGTGCTTGATCTATATATGATGTGAATTATTGTCATATCCACATTGCTTGATCTATATATGATGTGAACTATTGTCCTATCCACAGTGCTTGATCTATAAATGATGTGAACTATTGTCCTATCCACAGTGCTTGATCTATATATGATGTAAACTATTGTCCTATCCACAGTGCTTGATTTATATATGATGTGAACTATTGTCCTATCCACAGTGCTTGATCTATATATGATGTGAACTATTGACCTATCAACAGTGCGTGATCTTTATATGATGTGAACTATTGTCCTATCCACAGTGCTTGATCTATAGGTCTATATGATGTGAACTATTGTCCTATCCACAGTGCTTGATCTTTAAATGATGTGAAATTTTGTCCTATCCACAGTGCTTGATCTATAAATGATGTGAACTATTGTCCTATCCACATTGCTTGATTTATATATGATGTGAACTATTGTCCTATCCACAGTGCTTGATCTATAGGCCTATATAATATGAACTACTGTCCTAAACACAGTGCTTGATATATAGGCCTATATGATGTGAACTTTTGATTTATATATGATGTGAACTATTGTCCTATCCACAGTTGGCCATCATTTCAATATATATGGATGATGGGTGGCCCAAATCGCACCGATTGTCGAACAATGCTGTAATTGAAAGGGTCAATATAGAGGAGCATACCAAGTGTGAATGCCAGTTCCCCCCGGGATTCTCCCGCTGTACGGATTTGAAATGCAAAGGTGAAAAGGTCAAGGACCCAACCCGCTGCGCCTGTATCTGCCCCAATCGGTGCCCCAGGCCCTATTCGCCCAATAACGATACATGCGAGTGTGAATGCAACAGCGAACAAACGTCGGACGGGCGGAAATGTCGGAGAATGTTCCGGGGCAAGGGAACCATGGCGCGAGTTGAATGCGAGTAAGTACACATATCTATAGCTACTCTCTCATCCTCTCGTGTTTATCCTCTATTGGACATTTGGGGTGCCCCAGCCAATTCATCTTGACTATAATGGTTTTACATGTTATCATTATCGACATTATTGTGATCCTATGCGATCCTAACTGCGTGTATGTGTGGGTCTGAACAGGTTGTTCAGCAGGTCCGAATAATTAGACAAAAGGAATTTCAGGTCCTCGGAAGGAGTAGTAGGTCCTCGGAAGTACAAACTATTGTTAGGGTATTGTCAAGGTTAGTGGCTATTAGGTTACCGTAAAGGATATTTCTATGTGATCCTGTGAAACCCACCTGTATGAGCGCGTGTTTGTATGTGTTTAGTTTACACAACAGTGACAAGAACAACAGAAATTCCAGGTTGTTGGGACAATAGAGAACAATAGTCATCGGATACAATCGCAAGGTTAAGGGTGAACAAAAGAAATGCCATCGGACAAACAATACATAATAAGTTTGTGTGTGTGTGTGTGTGTGTGTGAAAGAGCTTGTGCAAACTACGGTGAATATCATACTTGGTAGAAAGATTTGTCATAGTGAGCAGATGAACCCAATTATCCTTATTATTCTAGAGGTCAAAGGTCAGAGGTTAAACAGTGGAACATTATTTTTAATCAGGTTAATTCGATAGGGAAATCATGGGTGAAAATCATATTCATATAAGTTAGTAGACTAACCATAATTGGTCTGTATAATGCCAATAATTATAACATAATATTTTATAATAGTTGAAAGGTCATTTGAGGTAAAATGAGGTCAAATGTCATTTGGAGGTCAAAAGAGGTCATAGGTCATTTCAGGTCAACTGAGGTCAAATACTAAACACTTCGTAATTACTTCGGCTTACTGAATGAGGGAAATATGAATAAACCTCATACATAATTGATCTGTTAAATGCCAATAATGAATACATTAACCATATTAATTTTGTAAGAGGTCAAAGGTCATTGCGGTCATCACAGGACACATACTGAAAACGTTTTAATCAGGCTCACTCAAATGGACACCTCATACTGAGTCTGTAAAATGCTCATAATGAGTAAATGGACCGTATTAATTTTTAAGAGGTAAAATGTCACGTTGAAACAGTGGAAGCTAAGCGTCCCCTTTAAATTAATATATATGTATTTTTTTTAACAAAATAAACATTTATATTATTATGTGAATATATGGGAAAGGTTTTTCAAAACATAAATCCTCAATATAACACAATAACCCGCAAATCATCGAGCCATTGGCAAGTTTACCTATATTTAAATGTTATTCTTAATTAACATAAGTGTGTTATTTTATTCAGTTGCGTACGGAGCACACAGTGCAGCGTCCCTTCCTGTCGAGCCAAATACCATTTCGATAATTCCAGCTGCGAGTGTGTATCCAAACGGGGCAATGAGAGGATAGCAGAAGATATTCTTTTTCAAGCTGACTTCAACGTGCGAAACAGTAAAAACGTGCCTCCGCTGGCCCATGGGTTGGAGGCCAATGTGAGATCCAGCCAGGCACACCTGGAACACAGTAACACGGAAGAGACTGTGGGTGGAAAGTTGGGGGATTTATCCCCGGTGACTAACGAGTATACATATACCCATTCCTCCTATACAAGCACCAACGAGACACAACCAATACGCTCAAAGTATAACACATCGGCCAACACCAAGTCTAAATTCACCTTTTGGAAAAAATCTGAAGATTTAAACGCAACCGATATTAAAGACGAGAATAAGGTGGACTTGACGCCTAACGGCACCGATACGGTGGCGAGCTTGAGGTCGGCTGATTCCCTTCCCAATACTATACCAGGCAAATCTGAAAACTATCCACGGGAAGAAAACGCGATCAATCCTTTTGTGCTGGGCGACGAAGATCGCAGCGAATCGTCGCGTGTTTTCTCGTCGTCATCGTCGTCGTCTGAATATAGTTACAGCTACAACGTAATGACCTACAAAGACGACGATGTCCTGCTCCCCAGGTTTGACACTTCGAATAAAGACCATGAATTGTTTGAGTACGACGAAGGCAGCGGTGATTATACAATGGGAGGCCATTGAGCTACGCATGTGTGGCCGTTCCACGTTGCGGAGAGACCTCTTTGTAGTGAATACGCCATTTTTGGAGATACAGTGTGCGCATGCGCAAGATGTCACTTGTGATGTTATCGATTCGTACGCGTACATATTGTACGCGTACATAAGCGAAAATATGGCTTCAAACGAAACGAAAACGAATCTATGGCTTCTCTCCTAATTTATTGTAATATTTCACACGACAGTAGTGACTGGAAGGTATCATATCATCTAACAGATACACGATTTTGCTAGATTCAAACCAAACCCCACACTGAAGAGTGACTGTTGGGTATCATATCATTAAACTGATACATGTTTTACTGCAAACACAACGACTTGTTCTTTTGTCCCTTAAAATATGGAGTGTCTTCACTATGCATAATTTAATTTCTTTGATAGACAGATTCTATTAATCCATTATTTGAGAGTAGAAACATGTATTACACTAGCTGTGTACGGTTTAACCTTATATGAGGATTTGGAAGACAAGAGGTTCCTCAATCAGTAAAGCTTTGCTAAACGTTCACTTTCTCAGCAGTCGTTCCTGCGTATATCGATTATATTTAAAGGGAAATTTAAGGCAACGCACAACCCTTCTTTTTTCAAAATGCTCCCAAATGAACAACTCACTGGTCTCAACTAATCCAGTTCGTATCAGGGTTCCCAACTTAGAAATTCCCGCTGAGTGGCGTTCAAAAAATGTAGCCCTGGAGGTCGCCATTAATATGCATATTACTTTGACCTGGGTCAAGTATGACGTAATACTGTGCGTAAGGCGCTGACTAGGACATATATGCCGTGTGTAGTCTAATCTGTTTATTACGTGTTAGCTCTTATTGCCAAGCGTTCGGTTGCAAAAAACCTAAAAGGAAGCCAGACCTCTTCAGAAAACGGGCGAAAGCCGTTTCGGTGGAGAAATTCTTCGGCAAATCTTACCAATGGTCGAAGGAGGACGTTTTGTGTGAAGACCAATTCACCAGCGATTCCTCCTCGGAAGATCTGCGTTATTTTCCCTCTCTCATAATTCGTTTTGAAATGTTGTTCATAGTCATAAGGAACCGGTCCGTCCATCTCCCCCCCCCCCCAAATGAGTTCGTAATATTTTCGTTCCAACGCTATACTACGTCATAAATAGCCCGGATTATAGCCAGTTGACATATCGATGGCACTGCCCATGTCACACTGTCAGTTGCCAATACCGTTGTGTTGTGGTGGGTTTTATACCGATACTGAACCGACATATTTAAAGGCGATGTGCAAATAGCGATTTCTTGATATGTTGCCTTCAATTTCCTTTTAAAGTGCCATCATTGGTATGACAAAGTGTGTATAAATTATACATATAGTGCCATTCTTGGTATGACAAGGTGTATAGGCCTATATGTTTTACTTAAGAGTGCCATCCCGATCCTTGGTATGACAAGGTGTATATAGGTATATAGATTATACATCAAGTGCCATAAAGTGCCATATATATATATATATATATATATATATATATATATAATACAGTGCCATCCTTGGTATGATAAGGTTTATATATATATTTATACTTATAGATTATACTTATAGATTATACTTAACGTAACGTGCCATCCTTTGGTATGATAAAGTGTATATAGAATATACTTAAAATGCCATTATTGTTATGATAAGGTGTATATAGATTATACTAAAAGTGCCATTCTTGGTTTGACAAGGTGTATATAGATTATATTTATGATGCCATCCATGACAATATGTGTGTATCGAATGAAAAAAAGATACCCGTTGTAGTAACTCATTCCGTATTTGACAGATCATACTGAGGCTAGACCACGTGGTACGTATTATGTTACTATTCAATGTCACTGTACAAACATATCGCGATAATGGTCTACAATATTTTGATAATAATATAAAGACGACATGGTCCCTTGAAATAGTGAATTTTACGAATAAACTAGTCCCCTCGTTTGCTGTTTAATTGATAGGAAAAATCCGTGGACAGAAGAATTTGGATTTTTTAACCCTTCATTCTGGGGCTATAATATATGGTCAGCTCAGTGGCGGATTCAGGGATATTTAAAGGGGTGCCTGTTATGAATTAAGAACGTCGACATTTGAAAGGACGCTTAGAAATAATGATAAGACCTCACCACAGGAATAAGGGGCGAGTGGCTACGACCATCCACTAAATACTCCCATAGGTCTTAAAATTGCCTTTGTACAAATGACGAACGGCACACAAAGTGCCGTAAGTGAACTTGTATAGATCTTGTGCAATAAGGATGATGAGTATTATAGCACAAGAACACAGCAATTGCGCACCGAATTCTTATACCGGTAACTGGTGAAAAGGTGTACAAACTGCACATCATGTGTTACTCATGGTCAAGCAAACACAAATCTTGCTTCCGGGGTTCTAAGAAATAACCTAGGTATTTTGTTAAGAAAAATGACAAAGAACCAAATCGTTAACTGATACACAGAAAAAAACACCCGTAATTAGCAACATGTCTAAGGCTTTCGGTTTATCATGTGGAAATTAAAAAACAATATTATTGTTGAAACAAACACCCACGTAAAGAATGATTTGTGGTTTTCTGTAGTTTACTCCGCTATTTCTAAACATATTTCTCGAGAAAACGCGTGGGTCTTCATATAATTCCGAAATACTTGAATGGCTTTATACTAGTCCGGACTTTCGTGATGTATTTCCTGACGGGATATTGGTTAATTCATTTGACTTTTGTCGTTCATGTCGGAACAGATAATCCCACCGTCTGCTTGCCAGACGCAAAAAAAAAAAATGAACCTTGTGGTTTTAGAAAGTTGTTTTTAATCGCGCGTAGGTGGAATATATCTTTAGATGATATAATTTCTGGTTGGGTTTTATCTCATTTAAGCTGTGTTTATCGAGTTCTTGTCGCATTTCAAATCAGTGGGGTTACGAACATTGACACGGATCGTGCTTTGCTACATGCTTGGCACTGCAAACGCGTTGTATTAACCAGAATATTCTCAGATCGTTAGATATATAGCCCTATATATAAAAATCACCGATTCAGATAATGAAGAACAAATGTAGTTTTTGGACAGAGAGAATTATCGCCATAAGGTTTGTTCATATTGTTATAGTAAAATAAAATAAAAATGCCACTACGATTTTATTTAGGAAATCAATATTAAAAGTCTCAGTAGCTGCAGGATTCGGAGGTCAGTATCAAGAAGATGGAACGATGAAGAATTGCTCCACAGATTAAATAATTACTGCAACTTGTTTATGTATTTTCATTTATATCACAAACAATTTAGACCAAACCTTACCAAATCGAACCTTAGGGTAGAAATGGATTCCGCAATAACATTGTTTTTTCTGTTGACGGCCGGCAACTCAATGAGGTGCAGGGGCACGCACTTCAACAGGCGAAATGCTCAGTCATTATCTATGGCGCCAAATGGGAAGAGGAGTAAATTCATGGTTTTCGTTGGCTGGAAGCTTCCTAACCATCACCATGTAATTAATTTGTTAGCGGTCTGGAATCTTCCTAACCATCACCATGTAATGTATTTATTTATTATTTGTCTGGAAGCTTCCTAACCATCACCATGTAATTCATTCATTTGTTATTGGTCTGGAATCTTCCTTACCATCACCATGTAATTAATTTGTTTGTTATTGGTCTGGAATCTTCCTAACCATCACCATGTAATTAATTTGTTTGTTATTGGTCTGGAAGCTTCCTAACCATCACCATGTAATTCATTCATTTGTTAGCGGTCTGGAATGTTCCTAACCATCACCATGTAATTAATTTGTTTGTTAGCGGTCTGGAAGCTTCCTAACCGTCACCATGTAATTAATTTGTTTGTTATTGGTCTGGAAGCTTCCTAACCATCATGCACAATATTTATTTGTTAGTGGTCTCGAAGGGGTTCAGGAGGGGGGTTGTTATTGATCTGTGTCCTGGATGATGGGTGTAAGAGAAAGTGGTGTCCCTCCCCCTTTTGAATTGTTTCGTATAATTAAAGGTGTTTACATGCAAAATGATGCTTAATTGTTAAAGATGTTGAAAGATATATTTATATCTTGAGGGGTGGGGCATGAACCCTGCTGTTATGTATGAATGCATCTACCAATCACGGATTTCGTCGGTATATATGGGTATAATTTGGGGCTTGAGTCTACAACTTACAGTTTGTCAACAAGATGTGCCCCAAAGTCGTCTGCAAGCATATAACCAAAATGCATCCTAATGCAAAATTATAAATGCTCAGTTTCTGTTGTAAATAGATTATACAATCCACGAGGAAAATAAACAATGCCAACGTATTTACTAGAAATATTGTGTGATCGTCATTGACGTTAGAGAGTAGAATATATAATCTAAATAGAAGTGCATGAATATTTTAAAATGTGTAAAAAAATCTGGAGAAATTGTATTATTAATTTAATAAGTTCATTTGACAGTTGCGAAACATCGCTACACGTGGTTTTGACGTTTTATGCGTTTATCTAAAGTTAGGAAGTTGTGCGATTCTGTACTACAATAACGAATTAGATTGATTAAAGAGCGACTAAAAGTAGCAATAATTCATTGACATTATAGCAGACGATATTTGACAAGGTGTGTCTTTACCAGCTAAGGTTGACACACGGCCAATGCAACCTAGGTGATACAAAAGTGACTTCACAAGCAAGACAAAGAGAGGTCACCGCCTCTTTAACTTCCAGCCCAAAACAATGAGCGCCATGACCCGGCGACAAGGCATGAGGCCCGTAAGCCGTGGTTACACAGCCTGATTTTGTCAGCCGATTCGTGTGTCGGCCGACAAATTCTGAAAAATCGATCTGTGTAAACACCTTTTTGATCGATCGGCTGACAAAATCGGGGCCCGATCAGCAGATCAGTGTCTGACATGTCAGACTCTTGTCGGCCGATAAATCCTTTATCGGGCAGTGTAAACGCGGCACCGATTACGTCGGCCGACTAACTTACGAGAAGCACGTGCAAAAGTCATAAACATGGCGACCGAGTTAAAATTGCCTTTGTACAAATGACGAACGGCACACAAAGTGACGTAAGTGAACTTATATAGATCTTGTGCAATATGATGAGTATTATAGCACAAGAACACAGCAATTGCGCACCGAATTCTTATACCGGTAACTGGTGAAAAGGTGTACA
>JAODFY010245064.1:0-15982 GCA_027580055.1 Paracaudina chilensis | reverse complement strand
TGGGCCCAAAATTGGTGGAATCTGAAAAATGGCCTGAAATTTTGTGGGCCATAAAGTTTTGTGGGCCCTACATTTTTGAGCTCGAAAAGGTATGAGCTTCTGCACCATTGGTGCTCTAGTTTTTTTTTTACCTCAGATGACCTCTTACCTGCATCAAATTTAATAGGAACAATAAAGCCCTTATGAGAAAGCATATCACGTCTTTTAGTATTTGACCTCTGTTGACCTCAGGTGACCTGCACTACATTAAATAGGGATCGTGTACTACTTGTGAGAAGCATGCAAGGTTGAAATTGATCTGACCGAGCAAGGTTTTTAGTGTTTGCACCAGGTACCCCAAACATATACCCACAAACTTATAAGGCATATGCAATTAGCTATACTTAGAAATGGTGTAATTTTTTGTCTTGTTATATGTGAAACTTGCTGTTGATGCTACTAGAACATAACAATGCATGCTCAAAGATGTACATGCATCAATTGGATGTTTTACATTTTGGTGTATAAAGCAATCGTTTCAGTTGGTCTATTGTTAATTTTTAAACCTATCATCAGGTCTATTTAACAGCTAGGTCTAGGCTAGATTATATTTGGATCCATGTAACGATTTTGGAACCGTGTACCTGGCGCATGCATTTGACTTCTGTTAAACTCAGATGACCTTTGACCTCTACCAAACAAATAAGCATCATGAACTCATATAGAGAATATTGATCTTGGTGCTTCATGATGATTGACAGACAATTCAAATGTGAAGTCATACATTTTTCCTTAACCGAAATCCCAAATGTTCCGGCTGTTTGTCGGTGGTTGCAAGTAAACCATGATATGTATCTTGGGCTGTCCAAATATCCTGGCTGCTTGTAGGTGACCGAGTTTTCGATGACATATTATTTAGGGTCACATTCTTAGTTTTAGCCCCGCATGCAGCCCACCCGTGGGGCATTAATACAGCATTTCAGGTTATGGGTAACCTTGAAGCTAGGAGAAATAACCCCAAATCAAGTTATCATAACTGAATGTGCACAAATTCAGCAGTTATGATAAATAACTGCTGAATTTGTGCACTTTCAGTGATACAAAGGATGCCTTTTTTGTTGAGGAAGTGCATTGGATGACATCACAGAGCCACTACGTGTCAATATCCCTTTTATTTCGTTATTTTAGTATTCATATTTGCATAAAGAATACAAAAGGATATTGAGTCTTAGTGGCTTTGTGATGCTTACTTCAAGTCATTTTTATTCCTTGACTACAAAAGAATCTATGGGGTCTTGCAGCGTGTATGTATGTATTTACGTGTGTGTGCGTGATGTGACGACATGATCGTAAACACGATATCTCAACAACGACCTAATTGGATCAATTTCAAATGTTACGTGTAGATGCTCCATGATTAGTAGATGTGCCCTAATGTTTTTGTTCATGGCATGAATATTAATAAGTGGGCGGGGCTGAAATAAAATTCTTAAAATGTCAATATATTTGCAACGACCTTCTTCATAATTGGTATAGCTATGCAAGTTGATGAGTGGTACATTGTCAAATGACAATGACATTTCATCTAATTAATATTCATAATATTCATAAGTCGTTCAAAATAGCTTGTAAACACGAAATCTTAGAAACGGTATATTGCATTATTGTCATATTGAACTGGTAGATGCTCCATGATTAGTAGATGTGCCCTAATGTATTTGTTCATGGCATGAATATTAATGAGTGGGCGGGGCTTAAAGTAAAATTCTTAAAATGTCAATATCTTTGCAGCTGTATGTCTGATCAGCTTCATTATTGGTACGGTTGTGTCTGTCTGTCAATAAGTACATTTCCTTATTAAGATGAAATTTCTAGGCTAATAAAATGTCATCAATGGCATCGGAACCATTGAACATTTTGTTTTTCTATTTGTTCACTGTCTTAACGTCTCTCTCAAGCATTAGTGTTGCTTGTAACTTTTTTGTTCACTGCCATCTAGTGGCCTTGTGAGCAGATGTCTACAGAACACAAACTTGGTTCGTAGGCCTTACCTTACTGATTTTCTGTGTTGCGCCAATGTCATATGTAGTAAACAAATGTCAAACAGCAAAAAACATAAAATTTTGATTATTATAAATACAAATATTTACAGAGGACATATAGGCCTAAACTTGGCAGTCCATATTACAGTTACAAAACTCCATCGCCTCTGGGCTGTTTCAAAGTCATTTGGGGGTAATTGCAGGAGGTCAATCAATATTGAAGACTGTACACTAAAATGAGGGAAGAATATAAGGGACATTAATATAAGTGTCAAAGAATCACGACAGACATTTGTGTCTTGTTCTAAAAAAAACGACAGTCTCCGTATCCACCATTACATTGATATCTTGAGATATTTGGATGCTGATTTCAGATTCTTGTAGACATTTGTGTCCTCTTTCATGCATGTGAATTTATGGAAGTGAGTGTCAACTGTATAAATGAGTGTATCAACAATATGTGGTAGAGAAATAAAATAAGACTTCGGTCCGACTCTCATCTCCATATCTCCTTCCGTTGCTGAGATATAAAATAGAGTTTATTCCTCAAATATAAACATGAGGAAAAACCGGTCCTTCAATTACTTTCAATTAATGTTTTCCACTACTTGGCTATTTAGTTTACCCCAGGGGATTAGAGTATAATTGTCCAGCGCAATTGTTTAGGACACATCCAATACCAGATCTGCATTGATTGTGATCAGCAAACAATGACAGCTTTTGTTTACTTAAGACTTGGCAAACAATCGATGATGCAGGAAGGTGCCAGACAACAAGTAGGGTATAGTCAAATTGAACCACAGTTTTTGCTAGTGTGGTATGGGCTACCAAATTTGGCAGGAGGAGAAACTGAATAATAACTATCAGCTAAAATGACTTTTTATAATTGAAATGTTTAGTTGAGTATGCACAGCTGCCAAATCGTATATGAAAAAATAAATCATATTTTTGAGGAATAACCTTCAGCTTTTTTTGTCTCAGCAATGGGTGTTATATTTTGTAAATGTCACAACCTCGTTAAGCTTAGCAAAATTCTTCAAAAGTGACACAATCTGCTTGATTCAGTATCTCAAGATTTATTTTGTATGAAAAAAATTGAATATACAGTTTATTATATGGTTAATATTTTCAAAATACATAACATTCACACCACATTTTTACTTTGATATTATATACTCTGAATTGCACTGGAAACGTACATTTACAATCAGCTTTCGTTAATTATCTTTGCCTTGCAAACTTATACTACATACACTACAGTACACATTTTATAAGTTTAATTTGTGATTGGTCAAGCAAACCCACACACAAACCTAATGAGCTTACCAGTCTAGCATTGTCCGAATTTGATGACAAAAATAATGAATTGATGAAATTGGCTTTTAAGAACTTAAGATATAATTTTAAGATATAATAAGGCTAAAATTACAGACGTCTAACTCACGTCATGTTCAAGTCGAAAATGTTGTCATGTTTCGAAAAGACGTTCAAGCGACTGCTGAAAAACACCAGACGTCAAACCGACCAATTGATCCAACGTTTGTCCGACGGCATGTTGTCTATATGCCATGTTATTGGTCTTTTATATATATGAAGTGTATCTTTGTATGTCATGTACATGTGTTTATTACATTTAGTCTTAGTGAAGGGTAGCAGAAGACCCGTATATGTACGCCCCTGCCCGTACACCCCTCCCAGGATGACAATCATAATTTCGGGTAACAATAAGTCATTCGGGCAAGAAAGGTTCTGCCCCTCTCCAATTGAAATGGTCCCGAATGTCTAAGAATGGTATATGTAAAGATAATATGCATATGAGATGCTGGAACTTCTTCTGACATCCCAAGGAATGATATTCCGGTAGAATTTCACGTTGGGCAACAAATGGTACATACTATATGTCACCCTAAGTTTGTCGGACACAATTTAACAATCCAGTGGTCGTGGTTAATTTTTGCTTTGGTATATTTGAAGGTGAAGGGATAATGCTTATTTTGTTTAAATTATTACATCTTATATAATTGTGGTTTAACGGTGGAAGCGTTTTAAAAAAATATATATAACATTAATTTAGTTATAATTGAGCAATATCCATATACGAGATGCTGAATGGAAAAACTATATATTTGACGAGGACGACCAACATAGCTACGGGGAAGTAACAGCAAAAATGATTGAAATGCGTGATAGGGAACACGTTTTGCACTTACCATACCAGACATCACATATACCCTAGTCACCTCAATGATGTGAGCACCACAAGACTAATGGATTTACATAATAAAGTGGCTTCATATAATGCTTAATATAATTTGTTCTATTTTTCTCCAGATTGATACAACTAGCATGTTTTTTTATTCTTGCCAAATGTTTGGATGATTTCAAGTAAAAATAGTGTTAAACAATTCTCACTGCACCGCCCGACTATGCTAAACTGATCAACTCGTTTGCGTTGAGATATGGAGCTTCAAATTACGCGGGGAGGATGGAGAAATACTATTTATAGTGCAAGGATCTACAACTTTTAAAATAACATTATAATTGTCTTGTTCAACATGATACTGGTACATTCACACAAATCTGAAATTCTTCACGCGACTATGTTTACATCTGAGTGCGATTCCATTCATCTCATGTTGTAAGTGCGCAAATCGACAACAGCAGATGGAGATGGCGTCGAGGGGCTTACATACTGTATGGAAATTTATGAACAGGCCGTAAAGAAAATACAAGACAATAAAACCACATAGTATTTGGGTTGGAACTTAGAGGCCTGGCTTTTGGGAATGTGGGGCGATGTGAATCAATTTAATAGGGTTTCTGCGATTATGTGTTTTTGTTTATGATTTAGTCCATAAATCGTCACATAAAAGAACGAGAATTTTGTTCTGCGACAAATGATATGCATAAATCGGAAGTTTTACTACAAATTTAGAAAAGAGCCATATGAATGTTTATGTGATTCCAAATAACAACTTTAGCTAGAAATTGTTATGGTTTTCTGTCAAATCAAATTTAAGTTAATCTATATAGTGAGTAAATAAGTTAATAAAAAATAGTGATAATATCTGTCAACTACATCATGTCGGTAATTGTAATCTACATACTTGTTTATGGGAGTCGCATTAGAGCCATGAATGACATAATAAACTCGAGACCCCCGAGACCACTCTCCCGAGACCACTATTTAACATCCCCGTCTTATGAACGTGTACCCATTTATCTTTGATTACATTCTCAAAATTTGGGGGAGTTACATGGAAGCATATCGTTTCATTTGCCAACATATTTGCCTAGCTTGTTAAACCAAATATCGGTAAATGTAAGCTACATAGAGTGTTTATGAATTAGGGTTAGCAAAAGACATTATAATGTCCTGGGTCATGGAATAACACTCTGCTTCCATGACCACTTTTGCAAAGTTTGTCGAGGTCGAAGCAACTTCCACAGTGCGATGAGTCACTTCAGCGACAGTGTGAAGCCCACCTAGTGTGGTGATTTGATGCTGATGTCGAAAACCTTCACGATTTATCACTCAAGACAAATTTATTTGTAGCTATGAAGTTTGAATTGTGTGCATGGGCATGTCATGCTTGATGACAAGCTTTTTACTAACATCGACATCCATATTGAAAAACTGTGTAATTGTTGTGATAAAGATATTCAAATTAGCTTCGAAAAAAACATTGCAGCATCATTTTCCTTCACGTGGAGTCGACATTTTCACTTCCTCGTGTCGTCGATGTCATAATTTCGTGCAGATTTGAGGCAGAATCGTCGGTTCCGTCACCCTGTTCATTTCCGCCTCTTGAGCTGCTAGCTTCCCTCGGATGTCAATCACCTCGTCGTTGTTGTTATTATTGCTTCTTGCTGGTCGCGGGTAAACCACCTCATCCTCCATCGCTAAACGTACCGTGGCGTGCTTCTTGCGGTTTGGCGATTTCATGGCGGATTTGAGTATGGGAGGATGAAGTTTGATTTCCTTTTTGAGTTTTAACGGACTAGAGTAATTATCGCTGTGTCGTTTCACCCCGCCAAACATAGCCTTCTTGGGGCTGGTCAACGAGGGGAAATCTTTCTTGGATGGGGAGACATGGGTAGAATTTGGGGTAATTTGAGCTTTCGCTGTCGGTATCCAATGCGCAAAATCCTCATGTGAAGTTGTCTGCTGTAGGTAATGAAAAGACAATTTATGAGTTCCGTTGAACCTTTTCCCAGTGAGTTATAAAACCGTACACATTTGTCACCTAGGTGAATGTATTATAAATCTGAGCTGGGGTACTTTGCATCCACTCATTGGATTTTAAGACCGTATATAATCATAAATGCCACAACCCCATCTATGAAACGTGTGATAGTATGCTGCTGAGTATAGTAGTTTTCTAAGTATAGAAGTATAGTAGTTTTCTAACATATCCCAGGAGAGATGAGTTACCTGGAAGGAGTACTACCTACTTAGAGATGGGGTTGCAAGTAGCAAAGCCTACCAAAAAGTCAGCTTTTCAATTGGCTCAGTTGAACACATTTGAAAATATGAATGGACACATTCCTCAACGAGAAATTTTACTTACATGCTCATTAAATTATGAATCTGTGAGTTCTCGGTATCACCTGAAACTCATGTTAATTCGCTACTTGCAAGAACCTTTAAATTACTGATGGATTGTAAAGGATATTTTCTGCATATTAAGGACATGTTATTACTTAATTATAATTATATGTGCTGGATCTCATTATAGATATGACTATGGTTACATGGTTGTGGTTATTATGGATGAACTGGATTATAACGATTAATATATGTATAATTTATGCACATTAAGGTCATTAAAAATACTGGTAAATTATAAATGATAATTGTTGATAAATAAATAAAAAATGTTGTTAAAGGTTGCTGCTACATATCATATGCTGGATTATTATTCTTAAATGAATATATAACGGGTCTGGAAATACTTTGTCAATTCTGGACATCCACCGATTTTTTACGTTTTTCACCCCTTTCCAGAAATGACAACTACAGTACTACTATAATACTGGTATAATGAGTGAACCGTTCGGTACCCATTCTTTCGCAAAAGTTATTCGCTGATGACTCATCAGTGATGCCCATAGTGGTGCAAAGCTCTGTTTAGGACTTATATGAGAGCGCTCTCTTTTGATGGCCAAGAATGACGCGCAGCCCCATTATAGGCCTATGATGGGTTGCAAAACATTAGAGAACTCTTTTGATAGCTGTGCATTAAAATTGTACTTAATTATGTTTAGAGATATGAATTACTTTTAACATGGTATGGACGTTTTATTCCATTATATGTGAAGGAGATTTTAAGCACTGACTGATGTACATCCCATAGTAAACTTATCAGGACATTTTTACATTGGGTTTCAGCTTTTATGAGAATTACTTCCTTTAAAGTTTCATCGTTGTCAAGAGACAAACTGTCTAAAGGCATGTTTGTTGGAGATCCTTAGCAAGGTCAAACAAGTTATCCTATATATGGTTCTCCTTTAAATAGGTTTAGTTCAAAGTAACGCATTCTTGACGTAGAAGTAACTAAACTCTACCTTGCGTTGTATTTACCTTCTGTTCAGGGATATCGAGCAAGGTTGACTTATCTGTGTCTTTAAGGTCATCATCAGAAGAAGTACTATAGCCAGAGGCATCCGGGGCGAACAGTTCCGTCGGGGTCTGGCAGTCCTCGCTATCACTCTTGGTCGTGTCCTCCTGTTCGTTCGATTCTGATTTGTCCGACGATAAGCTGGAAGGTCGGTTGCCGCTCCGCTCGTTCTCGTCTGTCGAGTGGATTTTGATCATTGGCATGTCGAACATTTCCTGGGGAAGAAGAAACATTGGGGTTACATAATAACATTCAGACGGTTGAAGATTATGTCAATGTGAGAGATAGATTGAATGAATAGCGTTAAAGTCGGAATCATGGTTTAATATACTTACTATACAACATCATCCCAGCAATGTCCAGTTTGGCGGAGATTACCCGTCAACGTATATACTGCACAGGATTTTTTTTCAGCTTACGGGACAAGCAGGGCCAAACATGTTTCACATCGAGAATTTGTATTCGCCCGTTTGTTTATTTGTTTTCCGATATGGGGCAAATACGGGGCAAATAGCGGCCGTAAAGGGTGTCGTAAAGCTTTTATTTAAAGAAACCACTGTCTAACCAGATGTTCACACCCCCCCCCCCCAAAAAATAAATATGATGTACTGCCCACATCAACTGCCTTTAGTAATATTAACTTCATGAAATTAAAATGTATGTATTACCATGAGTGTTTTCCTGACTGAGGATACTTCGTACGTGTAAGTCTTTGACGATGACGTAGGCGTTGATGACGTTGCTGTTCTGGAACTCCTGTGATAATGAGAACTATATTTGATTTGCATTAACACTACCCACCATGTGTCAGGGTGTGGAGCCACGCTCTTGCTGAACACATGTTATTAGACAAATATGCCCCCAGTTACAAAATCATTTTCTGCTAATATATCATAATTGTTCCCTTTTCCATATGTTCTGGTAACAAACATGTATATAACCTAATTGATCACTAATCCAAAATAGGCCCACCCTGTATATTGCAAACCACGATTTTCGTGCGCGCTTCGCGTTCGATAGTTTTACCATTTAATTTCGAAATACCAGACTTATTATATGACTTTCTTGTTGAAGAAGAACGAAACGAAACAAGTAGGTTTCCTATGTAATAAAGATTTTGTTGACAGTTCGATAACTTAAAAGGTATAATTATTTAATAATTATTGTGATTTTCTTGTTGAAGAATAATGAAGCTTATCATGCCAAGTAAATTTCCTATGTAATAAATATTTCGTTGACAGTTCGATAACTTAAAGGTATAATTATTTATAATTATTATATAATTATTATGGCTTTCTTGTTGAAGAATAACAACAATTATAATGCCAAGTAGATTTCCTATGTAATAAATATGTAGAATAAGTATATAGAATATATAGTATTCGGGATTACATAAAATCTACCTATGCCACCAACTCTAAAACAAAAGTATATCACCCAAGTATCGTGTGGTCATACTTTCGTTGGACTTTCTTTTCCACGAGAAAACAAGTCAACCAGACCGCCATCAGTACGGCCACGGAGATGCATAGACCGGTAATGATCGTCTCCAGTTGTTCTTCCTCTGCAGACTTTGTCGGTACTAAACAAAAGCAATGATCAGACATTTAAGACAGGCTCGAAAAGTGTTCTGACAAGAAAATATATGTACTAAAATATCATCTGTCCGTTATGACATTGTAAAATACATCGAGAAACGTCACGAGGTTCAAGCCAAAGGCACGTTGTTTTGTCAGACGGTTAATTAAAATTTCAGATGCTCTTCAAATGTTCTGACAAGAAAATATAGATATTAAATTCAAATGTTTCCCTTATTCGAAATGCTAAAATGCAGATGTGTCGCATCACATGCACAATTTGAATTTACACAGGTGTACAGATGACGGCAAAAAAATTGCAGATGCTGTTTTAAACTTATAATACAAAATTGATTTTAGAAAGTCAATATATCTGAGCAACTAAAATTGTTATTGTGATGGGACTGATAGTTTATCAGTTTTTTTTTAGGTTTGTACTTTTAAATAGGTTATTCTTTTCAGTGTCACCCCGTGAATCATTGATCCAATTAAAAGTACTATGTTACAAATTATTAAGCTGTTATGAACCCAATTGTTCAACATGTTTCATAGGGTTGGGGGTGGGGGTATTTTTGTGTTCTTTGTGAACAGGTACTACGGTATTAACGAATGGAGATCAAGAATTCTCATGACGGCCAAAAATTGTCGCGCTCCGTGCGCATCTTTATATGTATAGAGCGGCGTCGGAAGTAATGTTCAGCTTGGGGTACAAGAAAAGGGCACACGTCGCATGGGGGGCAAAAACTTTAGCGTATACCTATGTGTTTATGTTTTGGGGCAAACACTCGACAATTCTCGCACGGAGACCATTGCGAGCAAATATTTTAGGCGCGTTTCGCGTTTTCCAATGGAATATAACATATCAATGATTTTAGTAAGACGAGTACACTCCGATATAGTGAATTACATTAGACTGACGAGACTCATTTAATATACTAACCTATGGAGGAGTTATCTACTGAAGACGGGGTCTGTGTTTCCTGAGAATCATTATAGGGGTCATACGTCATAGCAGCTGATGACTGGTTTGGTAAGTAAAAAGAGATGGAATCTGATGAAGACAAAACAACACAATCAAGATTAATCATGTAGGAAATAGATTTTCTGAAATTATTAATTTCGCAAACCAACTTTTCAAATTACATAATCAATGCTCTTTTTAATGAGAAAAATTAACCGGAAATATTTTTTTGGTAGGCGAACCGAGAAAATCTCATGAATGTTTGACATAACAATAATTAATGTTAGATAGCACAAGATCAACACAGTTCTACAAAAGTAAATATAAACTGCTTTTAATCTTCGACATTTAACACGAAAAATTAATCAAACCATTAAGAACCAGCCTTTCAAATTTGGAAGTCATAACATGTATAACAATTGTTGAATGTTCCCACCATTTAAACCAAGAATTTCGTTTTCACCCATCACTCCTTACCAATCACTAAATCATCCTAGTAAATTGGGAAGTTATACCAAGTAAACTGGCAAAGTAGGAGATTTTTTCTAATGCATTTTTAAACCCAAACGAACTCTAAAACAGGTATTTTTATATCTCGTTCCGTATCTTATATATGCTAATTATAATAAATATCTTCTGTAGTAGCTTATCCATTCCAGAAATGTTTATGATGAGATGTTTCATCTCTCTTATTTGTAAAACATTGAAAGCAAACATAATTCGTGCTGAGTCACTGTGACGACGGTGATACCGCCGGCGGCCCCGTTCGATTTTGTTTGAAAAATGACCCAAATCGCAAAGAGAAAGGATATGGATATATGATTTGTAATTTTAGCACTCCCTTTGTTTATAAGATTTTAATGGCCATATGGCTCTTTTAATGTCATTAATTAAAAGAACTTAGGGAGGGGAGTCTAATCTTGGAATGGAGTTACATGCTCAGGATGTCGTGTGTACTCACGTGTGAGGGATCCAGAAAACTTAACACCTACACAAAATGGACTCGTCCCCTGGTGACATTGGACATCTAATCTGAATAACCGCCCCTCCAGTCGCAAAAGATCGAGATGTGTTCCCATTAACTGTAAAAACCAAAAAAAAAAAAACGTGGCGCTTGATTAAAAAGTCACAATTACAAAATATGAACGAAATTGCAAACAAATGAAGCAATACGTGGTATTGGGAATAACAGCTTGCAAAGTCGTCAGCAAATAGCATCCGAAGAACAACCTCCGAACTCATGACATGTTTTTTTTCTACACCGCCTCAGGCGTGTTGTCCATGAATAAGTTGTTAATCCAACCTTTTTAAGTCCTTATTAACTCTTTTTATATCGTTGTCACTGGCACAATTGCCGTTACGCCCACTTCTTCCCTTCATGCTGAACTTTATGGTATAGGCCAAAAGGAATGATCACGACGAAACCATGTCCAACGGATTATATATATTCACAGTATAATGTTCACTTTGGCCTTGTTCACACAGAAAACGCAATGGAGATCAGACCCCGCGAGGTGGATCAAGAGCGAGTAGAACTGTAGATTCATCTGTTCATACTTAGTTCGAATTATTAGCGTTGGGGCTAGACATCCATTTGAAAGCCATGAGGTTGAAGAGGGTGGGCATTTAGAATCCTGGCCGAGGCTTTCCAAAGACGTTAAACATGGAAACTTTTGAGCATGCTTACATGGTGCCCATATTCAGTAGGCAATTGTGCTAAGTAAAAAAATAGATAAGTAAAAAATAAACCAACTGTATTGAAGGTAATATCAGAGTTTATTTTGAACTTAAAAAAAAACACGTCAGAAAACCAAACTAGATTCTTTTAGTTAAAATTGTTTCTAGAAAAACGTTCCTATCTATCTTATTCATTGATTTCAAAATGCTAGGGTTATATTTGTAATACAGTTATATGATAGGGATGACCAATGTGTTAAATATTGTTCCTCGGTGAATATCCGGTTATCGATCTCATATATAGACCAACTATTGATTATTCTCAAATTAATTATAACACCACATATTTAGAATGAATGATGAATGGATACCAGTATAGATAAAACCAAGAAGCAGATTTTTCCAAAATGCAAAGTACCTCAATTCAGCAGACTGAAAAAATATTGTCAGGATTCTTAAACTAACACACATTGCCACAATTTATATATGAAATTATTTTAGTGTAAGTGTTTATTTACATACTGCGGCTTGTCAGTAGCTCCATCGACAGCATGAAAGTTTTAATTCCTACTTTGAAGGAAAGAGCGCCACCACTTCCTCAAATCCCCGATCTTACCTTGTGATCATAATTATCGACCATTCAATGTCAGAGGGTTTCCAAGGACATCCAGGGATAGGTTTTTATTTCCGGCAGTATTTAAACTTAACCGTATTTTAACTTAACAGAAACCAGCTTGTTTTTAATTCTCTTTTCATGGGCTGAGACCGAGGCCCCTCTTACGCCCTGCAGCGGAGTTTTATTTCCCTGAAAATCCAGGAAAGCTTTCGGGTTTCCACGAGATCTAATCGCAACCGACGGAATCGATTTCTCTTTATCATCAATCATCAAAATGAAAAGGGTTATTTACAAGCCTTTCCGTTTTAACATCATGTCTGCTTGCATTCCACTCCTGCCGGAATCCCTCGTGGTGACTATCTTTCATTCTGCCTCGTTGTTGATTTATCTAGTTGCTATGGGGATGGAAGAGTGACGCCAATCCGCGACAGATTGAGGTCATCCAGTTATACAGATGACGTCAATTCAAAGTCCGCAAAATTTAAAGAAGAATGTGTGCAAGAGGAATGTCTTTGAGAGCTTATGGAGTAGGAAGCTAAAGGGTAGTGTACACATAACCATAACATTGTCTAACTGCCGTTGCGCATTGCAATGTAGATGTGATATGTACCAGTGGTTTCAGACGAATGTGGTAGATCCGACGGATCATGAGATGTACATATTATAATAAGTTTGCTTTAGACCATTTCAATAGATTCGACGGACCAATCCAATTCATATTGAAATTGTTCCATCGTCTTGTATTATTGAATTATTTGACACGTGTTTCACTAAATATAATTTTTCTGGAAAAATTATTATTAGTCATTGTGGTCAAAATCAAATGAAGTAATGGATAGAGAACGGATTTAACTAACATGTATACGTTATAAGTCAATGAGTAATAACCATATTGAAGAAATTATTTTAATACTGTTTTCCATAATTGGCACAGATATTGCAGATTCCACTCCCCGCTAGATTTCCTCGTGGTTAATGTCTCTCATTCGACCCATTCCTTACAGAATGGCAGCGTCAAAATCATCATTTTCTTCATCATCATCAATGTCGTCATCAAAATAATCATCATCTTCGTCATCATCGTCGTCATTGTTGTTATTATCAGCGTCGTCATCATCATTGTCGTCATCGTCGTCATCATCATTGTCGTCATTGATGATGGCGACATCACACGAAACGCAACTCGCGGGAACCAAAACCAACCGCTACAAAAATTCAATATAACAACTGCACTCACACAACAAAATAATATTTTGTATACCATTTTAACCGGCGTAATTGCCAATAAGCCCCCAACAACATTACTAAACTGACGCACTCGTCAAACCGATACACTCGTCAAACCGACGCACTCGTCAAACCGACGCGCTCGTCAAACCGAAGTGCTCGTCAAACCGACGTACTCGTCAAACCGACGCACTCGTCAAACCGACGCACTCGTCAAACTGACGCACTTTCAACAAACCGACGCACTTTCAACAAACCTACGCACTCTCAAACTGCATACTTGTCAAACTGAAGCATCTGTTGGCTGCAGTTTTAGGGCTTATCCAGAACTAAAATTGGTTTGCAATGGGAGATTTTTATGATCGGTCAAGGCCACAGAACTGCATTACATGTAATATGCAGTTATGTGGTCACAGCCCCACACATAACAACAAATAGCTGATCAGTCTATAGCAGGTTTCTGTCATATGGGTTGCGAGAGTTTTTGTCAAGGTCATTCTCATCTTAAATGAAATATTAACGAATGGGTCTTCATCTTAGAGTTTACTCAGCGATTGTTTCTCTCAATTAATTTAAAGATCTTTTCCAAATTAGGGCAGCCGGGTAAAGAAGAAAATGACCTTGATTATTTGAATGCAGTGATTAGAACTGTGGGATTTCCTTGAAACCGAAAGTACTCCCAAGCAAAGATAATTTGACAACACTGATTAGTGAAAGAGCTGGCATACGTTCAAATTACGTGTGCATATATATTTCGTGTGCAGTATGTTACGGACCACGAATGTTAATATCGCTTTGTTATCGTTGTTTTTATATAACCTTTTTATTAAAGGGCAATATTGTGTTCGTTACTCACCTCATATGAAAGATAGGCCATACAAAATATTACCACCGTTCTGGTTTTGATTAAAATTTGTACATAAAATACATTTGTACACAAAATACATTTGAAAATATAAATCCGTTATCTGTGGGCTAACCAGATAAATATTCTTCTATGCACGAATGTACTGGAGCTGCTTTCCAAATACGGAGCGATATTGCGGTCAAAGGTCGAGTTTGTTTACACTCGCTCGAAGCGGCTCGATCGCTAGTAATAGGCCTATGCCTATAACCAACGTTATAGTTTATACTGTACTGTTGTATACGCACACCGTAATGAGTGCACCGAAGTTGGTTTGGTACATTAAACGGCGCCGGTACGTACATACAGTGTACGTTGTATGTTCAAGATATCGTTTTCAAAGTGAACGTCTTTCGGTACTTCATACACTATAAAAAAAAATTAAAAAAAGTACTAAAACAAAGGAAACTAGCAAGAAAGAAGGGTCTGTTGCCTACACCAGAACGAAAAAAAGAAACAAAAGCTGATGAGGAAAGTATATGATAAGACTCGAATCAGACTTGGGCAGCAATTAACCCGATGTTAGGCACTGAAAGACGAATGCAAGATGATTCTGATGAGGGTGTTGCCAAGCTACTTATCGACCGGTAGGGATAGGCGAGGCCAATATTAGGCCTACGTTGGGTCATGCCGTTAGGTAGACCTATATTCACAATTACTTGTTATGCATACGAGGTGGTATTTGTAATCGTTGTGGTTATTCATACTGCGGGCATGCATGGTTTAGTGTTGGGGTTATGGTTCATATGGGTTAGAAAACAGTGTTAGGGGACATGGTTAGGGCTTAGAAAACATGGTTAGCCTAGGGTTTATTTAGTATTTACCCGGCAGTTTTTCGCGTCGCATAAGTAATAAGCTTCTGTTTACTCATTATACAGGTCAAAGCCTGTGCAACAACATGAATATTCATATCCGTAGTCGCTAATGAGCTTATAATTTTCTTGGAGGAGAGGATTTATTCCTTAAAAAAAACTACACTATCAGTCAAAGTTAACAAATTTAGATAGGACATCGTTCTTCTATAGGTCTGAGAGATGTACTGTTCTAGTTTAGGCTCAAATGGGTTAGAATTTGTTGAGTTTAACAAACGCAATATTGCCCTTTAAACCAGCAAAACGATACAATAGCGATGAATAGCGTTCAGGAACACTTAGATAGAAACATGCCTTCGTTTATAGTGAAATGCACTTACGGCATCGGATCCGTATATCTTCCTTCCTTATCCGTAGTTTCGCCTAAGACGATTGGTTCAAATGGGCCGGTTATACCGGGTCCATATGGTCAAAATGTCATGATAAATGTTTACATGATTTGATGCCCAACCTTCATGAAAGCATGACCACAAGGATCCAGTGGTGCACAATGGGGGGGGGGGGGG
>JAODFY010244953.1:0-15986 GCA_027580055.1 Paracaudina chilensis | reverse complement strand
ACAGTCTGTGCGTCATTTATTGTACGTGTACATGCACCCTACAGTGTATTACAGTATTACTGTATACAAGTACAACCACAGTACAGATGTACACACACTAATGCTAATATAATCTGAGTGAGTGACAACTGGCTATATTGGCAAGTGTTTCTTAACCGTGGGCTTCAAGGCCGCATGCGGTCGTTGAGCCCTCTCCGTGCGTCCTCATAAGTCTTGAAATTTCAAATATGATTCGGATAAATAATCTTACCCATTATTTTTGTTTTATAGCCAAAACAAAAAAAGACTATATACAGACATATACTTTTGGAAGGACATTTGATATGATGTCCCCCTACAAAAAAAAATCGCCGCCCATGCGTTTGATCAAACATACCTTATCTGTATTAACAACGGGCACCCATATTTACATCCATTTATCAAATTCTTTTTTTCAAATCACACCATTATAACAGGCTTATCGCGGGTTTAAATATTGTACTAGTTTTAAGTATGCTTATATCACACACACCTAAAGTTCAAGTGGTGCTCTAAAAGATTACAATATTCAACATGGAAACAAAACTACATATCTTGTCAACGACTTACTTGACTGAACTTAAGGTACAAGGTACAAGCGAACATTCAAAGGGTGTCCTTGACATGATCTGATTGAAAGCAGATTTTCAAAGTAATTATTTGAAGTGCGACTCCATAAAAGTTATTTTTTGTTTGTTTTCATTATCATAACTGTAGTTGTCTAATCAGGACCATAGCATGCGGGAGCCAAGGGCACAGTTGTACTTCCCTGTGAGATTTTCTAAGCGAAGGATGCAATAGGGAAAAATAGGGAAAGAAGAGAAAGATGGGAGAAAGCAGAATGAGAGAGGAAACAAATAATGATATAAAATGCGCATTCACTACCAGTGTTAATGGCATAGCTATTGAAGCACGGGAGTGATTTTGCAACTGCCCCTCTGAAATTTTCGCTAACCTCCGCTTCAAATTAAAAGTACTTACATGAGAATTTGATAATGCAGAGCATTGCAGTATTTCTAAAATTGGAGGGGGTTATGTTGACTACCAAGCGTGGTCGTTCGGTGTTAGATGACCCGACGATATCATGTCCTATGACCGTCAACTATGTGCGATCGATATTTTTATCATTTGAATATAGCCCATTACTTATTATTCAGATTTTAGAATTGAGCATTTGGAACGGACGCCGATCCGAAGAGATGTTGAACATCGCACTACACTTCTGAGACTGTGAAAGGATGTACCACAAAATATACATATTCCTAGATTTTATTTATATATATTTTTAATTATCTAAAAAATGTAATTATCTAACAAAAAGTGACTTAAACACTTTATATACTCTCTAAATATAATGGTGTCAGATTATTGACACTGTTGTAGTGTTATTATTTTCTAACCCCATATGGCATTGCCAATGACACCACGTGGTATCAGTTTCTTATTCGCAAACATCTATCCTCAGTCTGACACAGTCTGACACCACAGTGGTGTCATATGAAAGGGCGTGTCTTAGCCTGGCGATGTTTTCATTGGCTATTCATTTTCGCGCTGATAATATTCACGGCACACTGCCAACATTAACAAATTATTTGGAGCGCGCGCACGTATGTACAGCATACGTACGTACGTACAGTCTACTATGCTATAGGCTATAGCACCATATCCATAACATCAAGTGATTCAACTTCAAGTCATGGACGAATTGGCAGAACAATTCCTTAAGAATCATGGCTGCGGCGACAAATTGGTTGACGTATTCAAAGGTACTGTATAATATCGCCAATGGTAAATATATGTCCGGCGTCTTTTGCAGGTAGGCCTATGCTATATCGTATATGAATGTCATCCATAATTCGAGTAGGCCCCTAGGCCTACTTAACTAGCCTAGGCCTAGGCCTATCGTATGCTAGGCGGCTAGGCCCCCAACACTACAGTTAGGCTAGGACTAACTTAGTAACAAGTCAATGCTCGGCCTAGCTAGGCTACATCATACATTGTACAGCATACACTAGCGCTCGCCTATGCGTTTATCCGTCTTTGAAAAGTACGTAAATTTGGACAGACTAACCAAACAATAAGACAATATGATAATAAAACTAAGAACCAAAGAATAAGGTCCGGGGGCGGCGCCAGCCGACGGGGTGGGGGCAGCATCCCCGACAGAGGGGGGGGCACAAGTTTTTCGGTCTAAAAGTTTTTTCGCGCGCTTCGCAGCAGTTTCGTATATAGACACTATAAATATATATACACGGGGGGTCTAGGCCTCCTATATATACACATAAATATACACACTAGCCTATACGATCGCTACAACGCGCGTGAAAAAACTTTGACTGAAAAGAACGGTTATAGCCTATATACATAGGGCTATAAACATTAAAACACGCTTCCCCGTCTTACCACTCGCCCCGACGACCCTTCATTTTCTTCCCCGACGGGGGGCACGTGCCCCCCAGCTTGTGCAGTAAACCTCGCAAGTTTCATGTCTCACTAAATGTATAGGTTTGGCTCTAATAAACGGACTAAATCTTTGATTTAAAAACTTATGTATAACCTTGATTAGGTCTCCCGCAGATAGAGGGCAGGGGTTCGTTATTGTAAAAAACTAGTGTACTCTTGTTGTTTTAGTTTGAGGTAGGATATAATTATATACCATGCATTTATTAAATAGACACTGCCCAGTAGATCTAGATTTATATTTTATATATATGGTAAGAAAAATGATGGGGGAAATTTCCCTTTGAACCCCAACTACACCCCAACCCACTGCCATTGATCCCCTCGATCTACCCTGGATTAGCAGCTGAGAATAGATATGATCTATCGAATACTTTGGCAGACATATTCGACTATACATAGTGGCGTGCACAAGGAGGGCAGGGGCCAGCCCCCCCCCCCCTTAAAGCGATTATAATTGTTGTTACTATGGTTACTGTTTATTACTTTGGGTGATCTCCCTCATGCAATGGTTACATCACTCATACATCACATTTTATGAACCATGGGGGCAGGGTGGGGGTGAGGGGAACTTCCCCTTCTCCCATCCAGATTCCAGTTCATTGGGCTGCTTACCTGTGGATAAGATTAGTGAGTGGCTCCAGTAACTTCTTCCCCAGCCTTGGTTCCAATGGAGTGAGGGCGCCAAACTGTGAAAGGGAACATAACATGGCGTTATTATACACTCACGAGGGTCGAAGGATTTCTTCTCTGATAACCGTTTTGAATAGCCCTAAAGTTCACTTACAGAATGGTAATTGAGAATGGTATGGAAATAAATCTCTTTCATTTACAATCCTCGACGTGTGCAGCCCCAAGTATCAATTGAGAGGTTTCATCTACCTAAGATAGCTTGGAACTTTAATTTTAACCGCAGTATGCAAGGTACTGTACACTCATAATTTGCTAACCCAACAACACCAATCACACAAAATAGTCCCACTTTGTAGTCCATTTGCTTGCAAGTGTATATCATGAATTGCAGGAATCTCACGATTCAAGCAATCTTTGGAAATGAGACAAAAGTAGGAACCACGGTGCAGATATGCCAAAAAACTAACCTACCAGCCCTACTGAATCTGGTCAGTCAAAAGGGCAATTTCAATCATTTTTTTTTGTTAAGGCCTAATTGTTCCCTCTATAAATAGTCCATCAAGGAGTACTTGAAGTTGCACAGAGAAATAGTTTAAACTATGTTTCCTTGCAGTTCATTAAGAGTCCAGGGGCTGTTATCCATGCAACTTAACTTATACAGACAGTTTTTTTATCCGTGGCACTAACTTATAGAGACAGTATTTTTATCCATGCAACTAACTTGTACAGACAGTTTTGCAAAAAGTCATAATTATGCAGCATTATATCTCTGCCCTTTGGGTGGTATTCTCCAGATGATCGTACGCCTAATGTTATCGTAACTTTACTTTAAGGCATTTATTTAGTCAACGTAACGACCAGCCGAATGGCAATTTTTTACTTGACATTTTGAAAGAGAGATCGGGCCCTCTCAAAAGTGGTGCCCAGGGACAGACAAGATCCATTTGCAATGTCAGACAGGACAACATTTAAAAAAAAAAAAAGGGCAGGTTGACAAAAAAACAAATCCTTGATCATTGCAGAGGTTTTGATGACATATTTATGACCTATTCGAGACCAAAGACCAAATCTAGAATTAAACTGTTGTATAAGCTTTGTTATTAGTGACAAGGAAAATATGGTGCATATCTTTACAAGCTGCATACACAGTCTTTGTGAACAGCCCTTTGTGTTACCAGGTATAAGCACAAATCTTTAGTGAATAGAGCCCCAGGAGACAAAAAAAAAATGGACTTTTACTTCCACCCCCCTGAAGGGCTCAAAATTACGGACAGCACCACGACGGCCACAAGGCTCAAAATAACGGTCATACCCACCAGGCCCTTCCCTTTTTGTTGAAACTTATGTCGAGGCCCAGAGGAACCCTGAGATCACCTACCAGTTTGATGATCTTGATGAGCATCCAGTTGTTGGTAGACGTGGTCATCAATTTGAAAAACAGCGGAGCCAAGGAGAGGTAATTCTTTGGGTTTTGACGGGCAAGCTCGCAGATGACATTAACGGCGGCTGATTGCACACCTTCGAGGGAAGAGAATATCATATCTTTTTAAACCAAACAAAACTACTTAACCATACGACATGTTGTTCTGTGGTTATTGTGTTCACAAACTATTTTCAGCATTTTAACCAGTCCAACGCATTCATGTAGGAAATTAATCCAAAACAGCACTGTTGATTTGTGACAGCATCTCAGACACTCAAACATACACAGACATACAGACATAGTCACACAGATATGGATTCCATTTGCTAATAGCCCATCACCCAGTAATGATCCTTGGGTCCAAGTTTCAACAAATCGAAGAAACCCTCTACTTACTAGATCACTCAATTGTGGACAGACAGATAGATTGTCCAATAAATAGATAGGAAGGAGGGAGCACTATCATAATAGCTCAACCAATTACATAGCTGCAGGTATTAGCTTAAAATGAAACCAATGGTTGTACCTGGATCAGGATCTTCCAGTTTAGCTTTCAGTCTTGGAAATGCTGGCCTAAGTGCTTCCGGAAACTGAAACCAAAACCATAAACAAACAACAATTTGATAGCGTATACAGTGGACAGCACATAACTAATTAACTATTATGTGTGCAGAACATTCATGTCAATATATAATTTATATCTTTATATGAGTTGGTAACATTGGAAAGTATTTCAACTGGCCGTACTCCATACTTGTGATTGGCAATTCAATGTTAATTTACTATAATTTTACTTTAATTGCATATATTAAAACCCTTATTTGAATGTACTTTGTTCATTACCATACTTACTACTGTCATATACTGGGCCTAACCACTTGCCTAGCCATTCATGTATCTACATCATTGTCATCAGAACTGTCTTTGATTAGGTTTATACACAATTTTCAAACCTTACATCTCTCAAAACTATTCACAGCCTATTCCCATGTACTGACAATTCCATGCCATGTAGAACACTGGGCCTAGCCATACCTGAATCACACAAGGATTGGCAAATACAAATATTCCAACACCCCAATGTTTTGACACCCCATTGTTTTTTCAATCAACTTTTATTTTTTCATCTAGAAGGGGTAATATTGCAAAGTATTTCATCTGACTGTCGTCCATACTTACTTTGTACAATATACTACTTGCTATTGTCATACACTGTACACAGCACTAGGCCTAACCACTTGCCTAGCCATACCTGCATCACATAAATATAAAGGATTTGAATCTACATCAATGTCATCAGAATTTTCTTTGATTTAGTTAGATACACAATTTTCAAAGTTAAATTCTATTAAAACTTTGTACAGCCTACTCCCTTCACATATTGGCAACTACAAATATTGTCATCAGAAGTTCCTTTGGCTACATCACTATGTTCCGACACCCCCATGTTCTGACACGTTCTGGCAAATTTATGTTTAATTGACTAATTGGTTACAATTTGAAAATGTCCCTATGTTCCCACACCTCTATGTTCTGACAAAATGATACATGTTCAAGGCACAACCCAAGGTGGTTGGCAAACAATGGCACACCTGCACAGCTATCAAGCTAGATCATACTGTATCAAGGTCAGACCTGTCAGGAGGGGGATGATACAGATACATGTGAGGGCCATCGCCATGACAATAGGGTCATTTGTCAGGACATAGCTAGGGTCATGGTGCAGTCACCTTTGATTATATTAGTTTGATACAGCTTTCAATGTTTACATCGTTTTACTCAGGACATCCCATTTGCTGGTGATTGGATACCAATCCTGAATGGGTGCTTTGTTCGATGCTTGTCCCAAGGTATACTGGTGCATACCACCAGTACAGACTTCCCTTTCCACTGGGTAACGTAACATACCTTCAGAAATATTTTATACATCATTAACACTGCCTTCTTCCTCACGTACGGTTTGGTCGAAGCCATCTGAATGAAGAATAAATTTTTGTAAAATTAGCTCATTCGCAGACTTTAGGATATAAAGATCTCTAAGTATCTATAATTTTCTAACAGAGAGAGGCTGATCCAAACTTACTTTTTTCTCATCATTAGAAATTTCATTCATTAGTAGACTATCTCTGGAAACTTTCACCATATGTTTATTTCACTCATCGTGACCCGAATTAGTGAGGATAGGACAGAATTAAGTAAATAAACATTTATTTGTGGACTTTGTTCAGCCACAAATAGCCTTTATCTATGATGATCAGTATTGACTATGTACACTATTCATACAGCCTAACACATTGTTAGACCTGATCATTTTGTCATGGTTTTTCCATTCTAGTTGTCCGTTGTCTTGTACACTGTTGTACAGTATTATCAAACCAAATGGGGAAATTATGTGAAGTTGAATGGTGATTTTTACACCAAAATACATGGCGATTTTTACACCCAAAATATTGTCAGTTAGTACCATTGATTTAAGTGGAACTACATCATGACCGCACAGGATTCTCAGTATAAATAGATTACCTCTCAGGAAAGAGGTGAAGGGAATTATGGGATTGAATGGTGATCATTACGATATCATGTGATTTAGACAGTCACATACTATTGTCACCACTGAGAATGTTTTTTTGGCCAAGTATCTAGCATGGTTTAGTGCGACGGTCCGCAACCCAAAATTAGGTGGTGGAGGATTTATTCATGTTTAATTTTTTAAACTTTGTCTGGCCGGCTGGCTGACGGGTCGTGGCTGGTTGCCCTAGAATTTGTCTTGGATCGTGGGCCAAAAAAGTTGCGGACCACTGGTCAAGTTTCCTTTAAAACCCTCCATATGGCACCCAGTTTAATGCAAGACACCATACCGTTTTAAGTAATATTTTGGGGGGGAATTTCTGGTGTCTTTCCCATTAGCTGGGTATGTTTGCACTCCATTGATATTAATTTAATAATCAGCCTGTGTGGCTTTTTTTTTTTTTTTTACTTTACTGAGAAGCTCAAAAGGATTTCAATATGTGAATAACTTATAATATTTCATACCATGGGCATGGGTTGCCTTTTTAATTATCAAAATTGGGGAAAACAAGAATAAGATCTCTTACAGAATTTGAAGAAAACTCTGGGAAGAGCATTTAAAGAAAAAAAATATGCAAATATATTATGAATAAATTACTACATTAAACAAACAGCAGAATGATACAGTAATACTCTGCATTACACAACAAAACAGTAATCACTTACCTTGCATTAAGCTTTAAAAAAAAAAGAATGCCAACTTCATACAGAGGCTTGAAGTGAAGTGCAACAATGTTCTGCAATCAATATTTTATTCTTTACTAGTCTGGAAGTGAGTTTCATGTACATGTGTACAACATAAAAAGTAATGGAGAATTTTTTTTCTAAAACAGCAGACTGATGGTACTCTTTTTTATTTTTGTCAACTTTACCCCAAACCCTGTATTCCACAGATAATTACAAAACTACAAGTTACTGCAAAGTAAACAAAGAACATGCTACCTGTAGAGATGACAACACAAAGAGTGTTCGTATACGAACGAGACTCACCAAACTCATAAGATCGTTCGCTAAATCTCTAGCTAGGTCCGGCGACGTAAAGCATGCAAGGCCACTCATGGATAGACCAGCTTCATACTGGTGGGCGCTATTGACATCCTAAAAGAAAAAAAGACCAAGGGCACAGAGGTAGAGAGAGGGGGGTTGATAAATACGGCCACGAGCGGAAGAGTCGGTATAGGGGGGTGGGGTTGACTGGGGGGCACTGCATCACTTTTCTAGGAAAACAACCAAAGGGTACAGTAGCACACCAAGCCAACACACCAATGACACACAGCAAAATATGCAGCTCAAATGCAATTTGTCCTTGGGCAAACTGTATAAAATATTATGATTCTGGCATGATATTGTTATTTTAAAGATCAGTGATTGCATCTTATATATATATACTGTAGAACAAAAGAATCCTAATCAACATTGATTGATTTTTACAAATTTAGGTTTGTATGCAATACATGTATATAAATGCAACAGCAGCCAATATTACTCTTCTTACAAAATAGACAATGCAGGACAACAAGCAGGGTCACTCAATTTTAAACCTTGTTAGGATTGGAACAAATTCATATGTCCTTCCTCTCAAATGGCATTGGCACTATATTCATATAGTACAAATAAATATATATTTCATTCAAATAAATGAAGAACAACTTTGAATTGCAATAAATGTTCAGCTAATTAATGCATTTAACTTTTCACATGTTATATACATGATTGCTTTACAAACAAATGTATGTATGTATGTATATCATACGTTTTCATTGATCAACCCAGATGCCATCACAAAAAAAGATATTTATCAATATCACACAGATAGCCAAAGGACAAATTGCATTGCGACTCTGCTGGAATATACACCGCAGTACCATGGAATTGCCACAAACGATTCACACCTTTGGTGATGTACATGTACTGGTAGAATTGTACAAGCAAGTTTAAGGTTTCTAAAAGTTAAGTGTCTAACTGCAGAGGTCATAAAACATTAAACATTAATCTGTGTACAGTTTTATCTACCATAAATCTCCTGACCTGTGTACAAAGGTCATTCACTATATGTGCTGTATCAGAGCCCCTCAGTTACCAGTGAAGATGTGGTACTGCTCTATCCAGTCTCAATATTACAGGGTACTATACAAATTTACAGCAAGATTAAAAGGTGGGGTACGTTGCAAGTAGCAAATTCCCATGAGTTTCCGGTGACAATGAGAATTCACGGATTCCTAATTTAATTAACATGTTAGGAAACTTTCTCACTGAGGTGGTGTATTCAAGTAGCGAATTCACATGAGTTTCCTTCTGGTGACACTGAGAATGAACATGTAAACCTAATGTAATGAACATGCTAGTAAACTTTCTCGTTGAGGTGTTTATAGTTGCATTTGAAGTTATTTCAACAGGGATGTGTTCATTCATACTGTAGTGTCAAAAGTGTTCAACTGAGCCAATTGAAAATCTGACTTTTTGGTAGGTTTTACTACTTGCAACCCCTTTTAAGTACTGTACCATCAGAAGTCACAGGGTGGTTTAATAAGATTTCTGTATTAATTTTAACCACATTTGGTTTTATACTTCACTTTTAAAGGGCAGTATACTCTTCGACAATAGTAAAATACATAGGATTTTTAAGAATTTTTTTTTTCTTCAAAAATAATAACACAAGTTTAGTTGCCCACCTAAATGTGAAAGAAAAGTGAAGAAATAGTACCACGGTTCAGGTTTTGATTAGAAATGTGCACATTTGATGCAAAATGCATTTGAAAATGTTTTTTTAAAAACCTATAGCATAGCGATTCATTTAGGCAAACTGTTCAAATTGTTCTTTCTGCTTGTATTTTGTATTGCATAGTGTGCATATAGTGTTTTAAGCTTTAAAGCTGAGTATATAATTCTGTAGGTAACTTCATCCGACGTCACCCATCCCTGTCCAAATGTATCAAATTCCACAGATTGTACGATACGACCTAAAGTAAAATTCTTACTTACTCTGTACATTAAGCCAGAGGGAATATAATTAAGGTATCTGCAAACTGAATTAGGGTTGTCAACATGCAGTGCTGCACTAATGATTGTATAATATACTATCCCATTAGGACATATGCATCTGTGCAGTATATACTGTAGAAGTATAGTATGCTAGTACTATACAAGTTTGCAGATAATGCAGACAATGAATTGATCATGTACAGGTGCATGTAAGTATTATTATATCACATTTAAATACACCACAGAGAAAAGAAAGTAAAGCATGTTCATACAGCCATAACGTTACATGTGCTTCATGTATATCTGGGTTCCGGCCAGCCCATTTTAACCAGTTTGAAAGTTCAGCTAGCTTGGTTTTAAAATTGTAAATATTAAGTGCATAATAGCTGTTAGCAACTATAGTATGTTGAAGTTCTAACATCAATTGATACAGTACAAACATGAATAAGATATTCACACTTTTTCAGTTCATCCTTATACCTAGGGCCTGGGAGAAACCGTGTTTTCAAATTGTAGACATTTTCTGTGAATGCGAATTCTCCTGGGTCCTATACCTATACCTAATTGCAACCATAGTGTTTACATCAAAAGCTGTCTTTTTCTGAATTTCCAAATTTCGTGGTCAGTTAAATGTGCTTGTGCCCCTTGACCCAACTCCTAATTTGTCAAGTTATGGTGTTTTCAGCATTTGACCTTTTTTCTAGACTCTATGACCTTTGACCTCTACCAAAAAAAACAGGGTTCTTGTAAGTACTCAATATAGCAAAGCTACATGCCAACTATAAACTCCATCAAAATTGTCCTTTAATACGCTCGTACACAAAAATGGGTCTGTTTTTGTTTAGCTAAAAGCTATGACATGTTTTTTTTTCTAACCCTTACCCTGTGATTGTTTCCACAACTGAACACTATTGTCTAGTAAAAAAAAATAGTTTTCTCTATACTAATCTCTCATTGCCATTAATTAATTGACAGGTAGAAAAAAATGTATTCTTTTCAGCCCCCTGTAACCTAGCTACAATATTACTTAGCCTAACATGCAGAAACGGATAATTCCATCAATGTTTAAATCAAACTTTCCAGTGTTCATTTTTTTTTTTTTTGCTCACAGTTTTTCACAGTGTATGTGCCTTTTTCCATATAACCTTCTGCAAAATTTGAATGTACTTTTGATTAGAATTTTCTGCTTTTTCACTTTTAGGCAAAAACCCTCTGTTAAAACATATCAAATTGAAGACATCGCCGAGACGTCACATTAATCCTTGTCTGGATTCATCAAGTATGCGTGTACCTAAATGGATGGCTCATAACAGTCGAGGGAATTATTTCGCCTGTCACTGAATTAGGAATTGTCAATTCCAATGCAGCAGTAATTGATGTGTATTTCATATACATGTACAGTATATGCCATACAATTCACAGTACACAAAGAGAAGAATAACTGTACAAGCAATTTGGCAGAAGGGCAAACAAGAGTGTTTTTGTTAATATGGATAAATGTAAAATAATAAACAGGTTCAGTTTCTACCTTGATCGTTACGTTATCCGACTAGTGTAATCAAATAACCGTAGGAAAAAACAACTTCATGTTGTGTTTGTTGGGAAACAAATGAGGTTTGAGCAGTTTTTTTGGTCATAATTGGTCAAATTATGGTCAAATAGTTGGTCAAAGTAAAAAAAAAAAAACAAGAAAACCAAGAGGTTTTGTAATTCCTTGCTGTCTCAAATTTAAAATTCTGATGTTTTGAAAAACATTTAACTCCCTGTCAAGATTATATTTCCATACTGTGAGAAAGCTACATACAATAATGATATGAGTGACCTACATACCAACTATGAGTTTCCCCTATTGAGTAGTTTTTAGCAATTGACCTATGTTGACTTCAAATGAACTTTGACTTTGTTTGTATGAAATCAATAGGGTGCATCTACTCAATATGGGTGATCTACTGTAAATACCAAGTTACCAACTATGGGTTTCATCTAAGTTTACCCTATAGTTATCCGGATAACAAGGTTTCAGAAAGTGCGCCGTGCTGACCTCAAATGACCAAGTTTTCCCTATAGAGTTAGCATGATTACAATGTTTTCAGCAATTGACCCATGTTGACCTCAAATGACCTTTGACATGCTATGAAATCATTAGGGTTTATCTCCTCAATATGGGTCACCTACATAGCATAGTTTCATAGTTTCATACATAGTTTCATCCACATTTCCCCTATTGAGTTACCCTGGTTTAAAGGTTTTCAGTGTTTGACCGCTGTTGACCTCATATGACCTTTGAACTCATTTTGTACTAAGGATAAGATTAATCCATCTTGGGACTCAATATGTGTAACATATTCTCCTAGTAAGATATAAATCAAACTTTGGACTGCTGAGATAACGTGGTTACAAGGTTTTCAACGTTTGACCCTTATTGACCTCATATGACCTTTGACCGCTTTCAAAATCAATAGGGATCATCTACTCAATATGGGTAACCTATGCTCCAAGTAAGATATTAATCCAACTTGGGACTGCTGAGATAACCCGGTTACAAATTTTCAGTTTGGCCTTTATTGACCTCATATGGCCCTTGACCTCTTTCAAAATCAATAGGAATCATCTACTCAATTTGGGTAACATATGCTCCAAGTAAGATATTAATCCAACTTGGGACTGCTGAGATATCCTGGTTTCAATGTTTGGCCCTTATTGACCTCATATGACCTTTGACCTCTTTCAAAATCAAAAGGTATCATCTACTCAATTTGGGTAACATATGCCCCAAGTAAGATATTAATCCAACTTGGGACTGCTGGGATATTCCTGGTTTCAATGTTTGGCCCTTATTGACCTCATATGACCTTAGACCTCTTTCAAAATCAACAGGGATCATATACTCAATATGGGTAACATATGCTCCAAGTAAGATAATAATCCAACTTGGGACTGCTGAGATAACCTGGTTTCAATGTTTGGCCCTTATTGATCTGATTTGACCTTTGACCTCTTTCAAAATCAATAGGGATCATCTACTCAATATGGGTAACATATTATGTTCTAAGTAATCAAACTTGGTACTGCTGAGATAACATGGTTACAAGGTTTTCAATGCTTGACCCTTATTGACCTCACATGACCTTTGACCTCTTTCAAAATCAATAGGGATCATCTACTCAATATGGGTAACATATGCTCCAAGAAAGATATTAATCCAATTTGGGACTGCTGAGATAACGAGGTTACAAGGTTTTCAACTTTTGACCCCTACTGACCTCATATGACCTTTGACCTATTTCAAAATCAATAACGACCATCTACTCAATATGGGTAACATATGTTCCAAGTAAGATATAAATCCAACTTGGGACTGCTGAGATAATGTGGTTACAAGCTTTGGGTCACACATACACACATGCACACACACGCAGGTGGGTTTTACACTATGTCCGAGGACTCCTTTGTAATTTCCTTTGTCCGCGCCCTAACCTGACAATACCCTAACCATTGTTTGAACGTCCGAGGACCTTTTGTTCCTATTGAATTCGTCTTCCGAGGACATGGAATTCCTTTGTTCAAGTCCTCTGACCTGCGGCAAAAGACGTCCACACACACACGCCAACGTGATCACATTGATTCCTTGCGGCCAACATTTGAGTATGAAGAATTGAAAACACCCTTGAAACATAACACATGAATCCTTGTCTGGGTACAGTATGTATGTGTATTCATCAAGTACAGTATGTATGTGTGAAAGGATGCCAGATGGCTCTTAGCCATTTGAGGGAATTATTTCACCTGTCACTGAATTAGGAGTGTCAATTCTATGCACAGTAATTGATGTGTATTTCATATACATGTACAGTATATTTAATATATATGCCAAGTCCATAAAAGTCGCAGTACACAAAGAATACTGTCCAAACAACTTGGCAGAAAGGCAAATAGAAAAACAGTTAATATAGATAAAAGCACATATTAAACCGTTTCTAATGACCTTTATGGGCATACATTATCAGACTACCGTTGTGTTTGAATGAATCTGAAGAATATGCGTGTATGTGTAGAGTACATCTGATAATATGGCAATCTTAATGGTTGAAGTGAATTAGGAATGTCAATTCCAATGTTGCAGTCAGTAATTGATGCATATTTCATAAAGTATATAGGCAGAGTCCATAAGATTGACACAGATTAGAATACCGTACTGTACATAAGATAATTATGGATAAAGTTTATATGGGTTACAATTACTACAGTGTAATACATTATCAGTCTAGTATACTGTAGTCAAATTACAATAGGAAAAGCAGATGCAAACAACTTCATCTGTGTAATAGGAAACAAATGGAATGCTAACAAGGATTATTGAGGATATCTTTTGGAAAAATTCTAATTTTCTTCACATGCAATGCATGGTTACTGTACACTACATGTAATTGATTCCATTTCAAGTAGTTTGTATTCTGCAAAAGGTCAGATTTTAGCAGACTGCCATACTGTATGCAATGGCTAATGTACAATGTAGGGACATAAATAAAAATCTTTTGGAAAAATTCAAATTTTCTTCAAATGCAATGCATGGTTACTGTACACTGTATAGTGCTTTAAGTGAGTCATTTTTCTTTTTTGGGAAGGGAAAGGGAGTGGGGTAAAATGAATGTGGGTGCTAGTATTAACTACATCACATGATTCAGGTGCCTTTCTTTATTAGGGGACTCAAGTTGGCCCCAGTGGTGTAAAGCACTCCAGCTCAAGATTTCTTGTCATGAACACAAATGCAAGAGTATAAATATGTTGTGCTGTTGTCATACATGTATGTTAATATGAGAATGCTGGTGGGGATGATACAGTCAGTACTGGGGCAGATCTTTTGTATTTATTTATAGTACTCAAATACTGTACCATACAGTACAATACATTTGGAATGAAAACAGGTTGTGGTTCAAAATATAAAGGACTTCACAGTTTGGCTTTACATGACCTCTGACTTAACACACTCATCAATAGATCCTTAAACTTGCTTCAAGTCTACCAGGTGAACGACACCAGGTACACACATACACAGCTGTCTTACCAAGCCCATGATATCCTGCGTTAGGTCCTGTGAGAGCTCTAGTGTCAGGAAACAACTCAATCCCGACAGAGTCACAGCAGTGTCATACTGATTGGGACTGCTAAGCTCCTGTGATTGGTGCAGTGATATGTTAATCATATGTTAATGAACACTATATATCACATTAATATTCATACATTATTTATTTTCTTTGTTAGTTCCTGTGAGAGCTCTAGTGTCAGGATACAACTCAATCTCGACAGAGTCACAGCAGTGTCATACTGATTGGGACTGTTAAGCTCCTGTGATTGGGGCAGTGATATGTTAATCATATGTAAATGAACACTAAATATCACATTAATATTCATACATTATTCATTTTCTTTGTTAGTTTCCGTGAGAGCTCTAGTGTCAGGAAACAACTCAATCTCGACAGAGTCACAGCAGTGTAATACTGATTGGGACTGTTAAGCTCCTGTGATTGGTGCAGTGATATGTTAGTTATATGTAAATGAACACTAAATATATCATTAATAATGTTAAGCTCCTGTGATTGGTGCAGAGATATGTTAATAATATGTTAATGAACACTATATCTTTAACATTCATACATTATTCATTTTCTTTGTTAGTTCCTGTGAGAGCTCTATAGTGTCATTGGGACTGTTAAGCTCCTGTGATTGGTGCAGTGATATTTTAATAATATATGACAATGAACACTAATTTACATACGTGTAAATATTCATACATTATTCATTTAGCATTAACCAGAGCGCAAATTTGCACAATAGTGGTTCCGATGCTATGCCAATCAGTTATATTTAGAAAATGAGAGCATGTAATGTGTTACAGGTAACA
>JAODFY010244952.1:0-23383 GCA_027580055.1 Paracaudina chilensis | reverse complement strand
TCAAGCAATCATTATCAATTGAGTAGTGAAGTAGAATATGGTAAATCCATGAAGGCTTTCAAGCAATCTTTATCAATTAAGTAGTGAAGGAGAATGGTAAATCTATGAAGGCTTTCAAGCAATCATTATCAATTGAGTAGAATATGGTAAATCCATGAAGGCTTTCAAGCAATCATTATCAATTGAGTACTAAAGTAGAATGGTAAATCTATGAAGGCTTTCAAGCAATCATTATCAATTGAGTACTAAAGTAGAATATAGTAAATCCATGAAGGCTTTCAAGCAATCATTATCAATTGAGTACTAAAGTAGAATATGGTAAATCCATGAAGGCTTTCAAGCAATCATTATCAATTGAGTACTGAAGTAGAATACGGTATATCCATGAAGGCTTTCAAGCAATCATTATCAATTGAGTACTGAATTAGAATATGGTAAATCCATGATGGCTTTCAAAGCCCTAATAGTAGCACTAATGCATTTCATCTTTTGCATTTATTAGCACACTTTAAAACTTGAAATAACATTAAATCTACTAAAGAAATAGCTAAAGGATGAGTAATAGGCAATCTTTAGTGAGATGACTGGGCTCCCCTGTTATGATCTAGCTTGAGCTTATGATTTATCAAAGTATGTGCAGTGGGAATTGTATTTTCATGTTCAAGAGAATATAGTATTTGGTTTATTCTATGATATGTGGTCGTCTTAATAGATTTGAATGATTAATTTATTAGAATGAATACAGTAATCCTTACCTTCGACTGAGACAAAGAAAGAACATTCGTCAGATAATGCTAGGCTGTCAGTGCAGGTACAAGTCACTGTGTTTGTACCGAGTCCTTGGAAGAACGCTTGTGAGGCAGGATCACAGGCAGAAGCTGTAAGAGCAATGTCCCCATCCTGTGGGTCTGTACATGTGGGGGGATCCCACATGGCTATACCTCCCACGTTATTGACCAGGGCTACCACGCTGAAAGAGCTCGGACATATTATTGTTGGGGCGTCGTTGAAGCCTGTGAAATGGATCAAATGACTGCAAGATGAGCAGTTGTCCGCAACATTCCCACCATTTGAACCATGGTTCCTTTTATTAGAAGACAAGTACAATCAAATTGAAAGAGTTAATAAAAAAATAAAAAAAGTAGTCCTTACCAGTCACAGTGACAGTAAAACTACACACTGAGGTGCTTTGACTGCTGTCAGTGCAAGAACATGTCACAGTGTTTGGCCCTACGTTCTGGAAGAAGTTTGGCGATTCAGGAATACAGGCTGCCGATGACAAGATGATTTCTCCATCTTCGATATCAACGCATGTAGGATTATCCCAGGTTGCGACGTTACCCACATTATTTTGTAATGACAGTATTGCAAAAGATGGAGGACAAGTCACAATAGGTGCATTGTTTTCTCCTGTGAACGAACACATAAATTAAATGTACACATAAAATAAAATAAATGGCATTAAGTGGTTCAAAACAGAAAAAAACACACTTCAACTTTGTGATCAGAAACCCTCCACCTAAAGATTGAAAAATCAGGTTGTGACATCAACTCTCAAAGAATGTTCAGGGTCCAATGTAGTAGAAATATATTAGCACATAGGAATAAAGCAAGACTCCCTTGGGGCCCTTCGTAGGAATAAAGAAAGACTCTCTTGGGGCCCTTCGTAGGAATAAAGATAGACTCCCTTGGGGCCCTTCATAGGAATAAAGGTAGACTCCCCTTGGGACCCTTCGTAGGAATAAAGATAGACTCCCCTTGGGGCCCTTCGTAGGAATAAAGATAGACTCCCCTTGGGGCCCTTCGTAGGAATAAAGGTAGACTCCCTTGGGGCCCTTCATAGGAATAAAGATAGACTCCCCTTGGTACCCTTCGTAGGAATAAAGATAGACTCCCCTTGGGACCCTTCGTAGGAATAAAGATAGACTCCCCTTGGGGCCCTTTATAGGAATAAAGATAGACTCCCTTGGGGAACTTCATAGGAATAAAGATAGACTCCCCTTGGGACCCTTCGTAGGAATAAAGATAGACTCCCCTTGGGACCCTTCGTAGGAATAAAGATAGACTCCCTTGGGGAACTTCGTAGGAATAAAGGAAGATTCCTTCCTTAGGGCCCTTCGTAGGAATAAAGAAAGACTCACTTGGGGCCCTTCATAGGAATAAAGAAAGACTCTCTTGAGGCCTTTCATAGGAATAAAGATAGACTCCCCTTGGGACCCTTCGTAGGAATAAAGGAAGACTCCCTTGGGGCCCTTCATAGGAATAAAGAAAGACTCCCTTGGGGCCCTTCGTAAACACTTTTGGATGCAATGGACAATTGAAAAAACTAGGGATAAGTTTTTTTTAATTACCAGACAAGATAATAACAACATCACAATTGGCTGAATTTGAAGAAGAGTCAGTGAATGTGTAGGTGACAATGGTCTGGCCAGCAGAGTAAACATTTCCGATGTTGCCTCCGGTCTGTGTGACCGCCACAGTCTCTCCAGAGTTATCGGTGGCGGTGGGTGGCACCCATATGATCTGTAGACTGGTCTGTCCTATGGGTATGACATCGACTATTGGGGCTGGACAGTTAATCACAACAGGAGGAGTCACATCTGCAGGAGGAAAAAAATACTGAATTGTTAGGAATGATAATTTTCAGGGTGGCACCTGTTTATTTAAGTTTGGTTTAGTAAATTAATGGTCATGAAGGAAATCTGTTCTCTATGCCACAGATAACCCAGACTGCCAGGTATGATTGTGGATGAACACCGGCTTTTCAGCCTTCTCTTTACGATCGAGTGTTCAGATGATAACAAAACAGGCATGAGATCTCATCCTGTTCCCGAGATCGCCATTTAAAGTCCCCATCCGATGGACGCGAGTGTACCCCATACTGTGACCACTTTCTCAAAGCCTGGGGAGGTGGAAACTACTTGTCCATCACCGCTGTGCAACAGTGGTGCCAAACAACCTGAAGCAGACAACCCCCATCAACAACTTCAGCACAGCTTCGATGGAGAAGTCACAAGAGGCCCGGTAGATATTTGAACCCGGCTCTCCTGAATGCCAGTCGGACACTCTATCGATAGGCCACACTGCCACTAATTAATTTTTATATAATGGAATGCAATGCGAGTATGCATTTTGGCAGGATGGAATAGGTGTATGCAATTAGGTGGCTAAAGAGATTAGGGACAACAAATCTGTCTCAATCTGTCATACCTTCAATCTGTATAGCCCCACACAAGATGGGATTTCCTGAGATGTGGCTAGTGCACTGCATGGTGCAAACAGGTTCAAGCAATGGAGCATGACATTAGGCTTGTCTTGTTAGACCTTGTGTTATGTAGTAGTATTACTACCCTCTTTAATATTTCGAGAACATATTCCATTAAACATCTGCGCACTCACTTTAACAGACTTGTTTGTACAGAACTCTGGATATTCACACAAGAATTCTTTATGTCTATTCTTGAATTTCTGTCTGGGTCCATAACAATAGTTAAGGTGCCTTTTGCGCCAAGCACGAGGGTAGATTGAGCGTAAAACTTCCTGGAAAGAGCAGATTGTCTAAAACTCTCAGCCAAGCCGCTTCTTAGAAACTTACACCATATAGAATAGTGTTAGGAGGACGGAGCTTCTCAGCTGCATTCTGACATGCACATTAGGTTTTTGATGGAGAATGGTTCCCGAAACACAAGGAAATCCGCAGGCTTGGTCACTTTCATCCTTGTAATTCACAAAGTCAAACGTAAATTTCGGGCAATCTAATCAACGTCTTTTATTAATTGAAGGAGAATCATTAAATAAAAAACAATCTTGTCTACTTCTATTTTCCGAGAACTGTCAGTGTTTTTCTCTATCACCTGTTCGAGAGTGGTTTCTGAAGAAGTGTAAAATAAGGCGTCGTCGATTCATCCCAGTACCTGTCCCAGTGCCAGATTAAATATGCAACATTGCCCCTTTAAATTGTTCCAGTACCACCACTAATCTTGTCCCATTGATCCACTAATCCTGTCTCAGCACCCCACTAATCCTATCCCAGAACCCAACTAATCCTGTGCCAGTACTCCACTAATCTGGTGCCAGTACTCCACTAATCCTGTCCAAGTGCCAGATTATATATGCCCCATTGCCCCTCTAAATTGGTTTCAGTACCACCACTAATCCTGTCCCATTGATCCACTAATCCTGTTCCTGTGTCTTAATCCTGTGCCAGTACCTGACTAAACTTGTCCCAGAACCCCACTAAAATTTGAGCTAAGGAATCTGGTGATATAAAACTGAAAAGAAATCACTGGTAGAATGATTCATAGATTAATTTTAGTATACAGGGTTCTTCTTTTGGGTGGGGTGATGGACAAATTGGTACTTTTCAAAGTTGTGACTTCTGTCCATTGGGAAAACATCTCAAAAAATGTGTGTCCTCCAGCTGCCCCATGGTCCAGCAACCATGGTCCAGCAACCATGGTCCAGCAACCATGGTCCAGCACCCATGGTTGAGCAACCGTGGTATCATCCATTTTCAATGTAATTTATATCTATTATTGCACTATAGCAGAACCTGTCACATGTTTTATCACATACAAACAAAATTCAATCAATGGCCGGTTTAATTGCTTAGAATAAAATACCCACGAAAAAGATCCCCATCAGAGAAAATCTGAAAAAGACCTTGTGTTCAATTTGCAAGGTTATAGAATATTCCTCTACAGCAAAATGAAAACCTGCTATTAGGTACAGAGATTTTGCACACAGGTACCAAAAAATGATTGCCCATTTCATATCATATGTAGCTGTAACATAAAAAGGTAGATTACAGACATACCATTCACAGTTACATCGAAGGTGCAGATGGCAACATTATTACTAGGATCGGCAAAAGTGATGACAACAGATGTAGTTCCGATGGGAAAGTCACTCCCAGATGCAGCGCTGCTTGAGGATCGGAGATCTCCGTTGGAGTTGTCTGTCGCAAATACCTGAGGCCAGCTGACTGACACTTGACTGCTAGTTGAAGGTGCATCTACATCTATGTTGCTGGGACAGTTCAGAATCATTGGGTCTTCTGTGTCACCAAAAGCTGTCAAAGATGTCAAAGGATGGGACAAGATATTAATGATAACAATTAAATAGCAAATATATCAAAACACAACTTCATAATAGTTTAATTACATTTATCTTATCTATTATATTATTCATCTATTTTCAGTTAAACAGTTCATGTCAAATTAAATTAGTTAATCATGGAAACGGTTAGGTCATTTTTGTTTTTAAGACCATCTCACTAAGTTTCACAGCACCATTTAAGTTTTCCTGATATGCAGATCCCAAATTGGGGCAATACAATAAAGTGACCATCTTTCTCATAACCATTCAAACAATGGTGTGGCAAGCGATGTGATAAATGAAAATTAACCATTTATTTTACTGCTCAATTTCTGACAGTACCTTCAGTGTAGGTTTAAACCCAATATACTAGGACATTATGTAAGTGTTATGATGAATTGTATGCAAGGTTCTAGCTGGGCTAAGTCAAACATTTAGTCTACAGGCGTAGCTACAATCTTGATTGTATGTCTATAGAGGAACTGAGTTCTACATGGGTTCCCCTACAAACATTTAGTCTACCGGCGTAGCTAGAATCCCGATTGCATGTCTATAGAGGAACTTAGTTCTACATGGGTTCCCCTACAAACATTTAGTCCACCGGCGTAGCTACAATCCCGATTGTTTGTCTATAGAGGAACTGAGTTCTACATGGGTTCCCCTACAATAGTACATAGTAAATAAACAAGAAATGACCTATCATTAAGATATGCTCTTTCTAAATGAAAACATAGTAAATAAACAACAAATGATCTATCATTAAGATACGCTCTTTCTAAATGAAAACATAGTAAATAAACAACAAATGACCTATCATTAAGATACGCTCTTTCTAAATGAATTGAGTTGGAAGTATTTGATTTGTTGTTTAAATCATATATTGTCTCAGCCAAAATAATTGCTGCCAACACGTCTTGACGTACCTACTACTGTAACAATAAAGTTGCACACTGTCTGCTGCCTCTCATTATCTTCAAATACAATATAAACTGGTGTTGCGCCAAGTGGAAACTGGTCTCCAGAGAAAGCTGTTTGAACAGCCAAGATAGGAGTTATCCCTGAATCATCTGTAGCTATGACTTGTTCCCAGAATGCAGCAGCAGTCGTAGTACCGGGTGCTGCAGTCAGCTCCATGTCAGCTGGACAATTTAGTACCACAGGAGGGTTGTTTACTTGAGAACCTAAATAAATAAACAAGCAGGTATACCTGTCAGTTCTTCAAATAAACTGGTGGACCACATATTAATTCAAAACCTCCCCCACCCATACAGAAACAGTGCTAGCAACAGCTGGGTAATTTAGTACCAGAAAAGGTTTGTTTACTGTAGAATTTAATAATACAGGTACCAATGGATACAGAATAAAGTTTGAAATTGTTAATACCAATATACTAATATTAGGCCTATGGCTGTTTGTTGGTTTAGTGCAATCATGCAGATGATTATTGTTGCCTCGAAATTTTGTAATGCTAATGGCTATGAAAATAGTCTTTTAAAATGCCTTTTAATTTACATTTCCAATGCACTTTAAGTGTATTTAGAAACCAAGTTAATCTTCTTAACTTGCTGGATCACATATTATTATAGCTTGGTGGTTGATATCCAATAGTTGCAATGATTGTCCAAATCCTTGGTAGTCAAACTGAGGGTAGCCACCATTTTAAGGGCCATCAACAATTGTTGGTCGCTAAATGTAAACAGATCGGCAGGGACATTATCAGCAATGTTCACTTGGGCTTAAAATGACCGTTTCTTTTATTAGCTCTTTGTGGTTGAAATAAATGTGATATTTTTCTGATAGACAAAAATAAAGGACAGGAAAATGATAAAATCTTAATGCAACCCTGACCCCATTTTATATCGAGGGGGTATTTTGAGAGGGTTGTCAGAGCCACATATATAAATGGATTTGATGGTTGCCAGGTCGTTAAAACAATGGTTATTATAAAAGCTTAATGCTACCCGGATAATTATCTCATCGCCCTTTAGGGCAGATGAGATATTGTTGTTGTTTGATGGTCAGAGGGTATTATGACCCTCTTTGTTGCCATAGCAACAGTTGCCATGGTAATATTATTTGGTATGGTACATAATGTTGACCGAAACACCTCCTACCAGGGAGGGGCCAAAAAGGTGGAAAAAAGGGTGAGGATATGTGTATGTGAAAATAAGTTTGTGGCTACAACTCCTCCTAAACCGCTTTGCCGGCGAAGGTCAAACTTGGTGCCCCATGGTGTGAAGTTGTGCATGCCATAAAAAAATGTCACAGGTCAAAAGTCACAGGTCAATTTAAGTCAAATGTTATTTCTGCTCTAATCTAAAATGGTTATTTTCATGAAACCCTCACATATATATTTAGTATACATCATTTTACCAGAAAATCATGTTTGTGACATCGGGTCAGGGGTCAAAGTCATATTTCCCACTAAAAACCTTGCGTACGCAACTCCTCCTCAACCGCTTTGCCAGTTAAGATTAAATTTGGTAGATAGGTGCCCCATGGTGTGAAGTTGTGCATGCCATAAAAAAGTAAGGTCAGATGTCAAAGGTCAGAGGTCAAAGTAAGGAAAATTTTCATTCTGCTCTATTCCTTAATCTAAAATGGTTATTTTCATGAAACCTTATATAACATCTAAACAGCATTCTCAAAAAAATCATGTCAATTAGCAATTGTGACTATCAAGCATCATCAATTTTAACCTTAACTATTAAATCGGCAAAGCAAAGTTAAGGTTGAAATTTACGTTCTTCCTGCGTGCTTGAGTTCAACACGCTTATAAATGACATTTTATGGAAGCGTCATCAAGCTCATAAGTGCATGAAAACATACAAATATTTGCACAGTTAATTCGGAAGCAATGATGATGCAAAGCCGCATCTTTTCAATGTTTTGAAGCGCGTACGGGCATTACTATACGAGCGTCTAACTGCAGTGTTAAAATGCACGCTCGGGTGTTAATATTACTGGTATGCGCGCCCCGAAGTCGCGTCTTGCTAGCTTATAAACGAGCATACGAATGTACGAGCGCTAATAAACGAGCGTCTAAATGCAGGGTTAATATAAAGAATAAATAAACACGCAGCTAGCCAGCTGTGATATGTGAAATGAAATTGATAAACTCCCATCCCGTGTTTGCCATTTGATCTGAGTTGCGTTTGCGATACACTGCTATAAAGTAACCAGACAAAATAGAGCGCTATCTAATCCCATAATCCGCTCCCATCGTGATCACAATTGATCACAATAGAACGCCATCTGGCACAATATGCTCACGACTCATGCGGTATGATCCTCTTAGGCCTACTGATGAGACCCTGTGAAAACTAGCACCATGTTTGTAGGATATGATATTAAAGTGAGCACAAGAATGCACAACATACAAAAGCCGCGCAGACAGTATTGCACATGCAGAGAGATGTAGAATCGATAGTACCTGAAATTAGTGCAAAATCATTTTATAGTTGTACAGAAATCCTGATATTACATGTGTTTTGATTACAGCAATATTCTCTCCTTGTAACCTTGTTATATAATTGGTTACGATTTTCATAATTCACTGACAGTTGAACATCGCCCACAAATTACTTATTACAGCATACATAAGTTATTTGCACGTCTATCGCGAAATTGCATCGTCTGACGGCATGCACTCTCGCAAAATAAGCGATGGAAATTGGAAGCTACAGATTGGTTTAAAATCTTGCGTCGAAAACTTGTATTACATGATGTTTTCAGCAATTGTATAAATATTGCGCAAACAACTACCAAAGGATTGGTTACTTAAAATTCACAGCATAGTTTTAAACAAAAAATGCACATGGAACGACTGTAGGCCTCTAACATTAGGCAATGCTGTACATAATTAAAGATTTAATCATCCAGTGTTATTGTAACTTTAGTGTAAAACCTAGGCCTAGCCTAGGCTAAGTTAAGCCTAGTCTAATGTTAGACTAGTACTAATGAGTGTACTGAATTCTGTTCGTTTTGGTACATGCAACAGCGCCGTTAGCTACAACTGAAAATAATTAGGATCGGGAAGGGCACAGGTCCTCAAAATGACCCTGTACCACAGAAAACCCTAAATTCTCCCATAAATAGCCAAAAACCGATCAAGGCCCAATATAAATTTTTTGGATCAGGCGATTTGGGGGTAAAACTTGATTGTTTTGTTGCACTTATTATCCCCAGAGTCTACCATATATGTAGAAAGATTTATTGATGCCAATATTCGATAAACAAATACCAAGATATGCAGTGTGGACTTTAGACTATATATATATATAGTGGATATAACAAGTAAAACAAATCGCGGCCGGGCCCTGCAAATGAGCACTACCACCCTCAGGACTGCCCTGTAAATACCAGAAACGATCTCACTATTCACAGGGCTGCCCTGCCTATTTTAAAGCAATAATGTTCCGGTCAATTGAGGTCAAATTACTAAATATTAATTGGTACATATGGTTATCATTTAGTGCCAAAATTTCAAAAAAATTGCCGAAAAAGGTCATTTGGAGGTCATCAGGTTCAATTGAGGTTAAATTACTAAACATTGATTGATTCACATGAAACTTGGTACATGTGGTCAACATTTTAGTGCCAACATTTTTGATGGTCATTTGGAGGTCAATTGAGGTCAAATTACTAAACATAGTTTCTACACTTTAATTTTATAGTCTAAAATTATCGGGAATTTTGTGCAGACCGACATTGCACAGGATTTAGCGATGAGATCAGCAACTCCATGGATTGCCCTCTTGTTTTATATAGCGGTCATATTTTGACAGGGTCATCAGAGCCACACATATATATATGGCTCTGATGGTTGCCAGGTGAGTCCGAGGTGAAATATGGGGTCCACAGGGGGAAAAAAATTGACACCCATACAACAGTCAAATATACAGGGTTTCAGTCCAGATATACAGAATGTACCAAGGCTTGACAAAGTGAGTTTTGCTGGAAAGCATTAGTGAAACTTTAACTTACTTGAGACAGCTACCACAAATATACAAGTAGCTACATTGTTACTGGGGTCAACATATGTGTATGTGACAGTTGTCATTCCAAGTTGGAAGCTGAAACCACTGGTGTGACTTTGTGAGACCAAAATTGCTGTTCCAGAATTATCAACAGCGGTTGGCTCTGGGGTCCACGTAACTGCCACTGTATTCTGATTATTTGCCAAGATTGCCGAACGTCCACTTGGACAGTCCATGATCTGAGGAACAGTCTCATCTTTATGAGGAAAGAAACATTCATACAATATTTTGTTTGTTTTTTTAAATAAATTTTCTCTATTTGGTTGAGTTAGAAAATTATAATGAATACTTTTTACAATTTGTGGTGTAAGCATGTAGACTGAAACTGTAGTGATTGCGAAACATAATTCACATGTATGTGTTCGTTGACTTCAGACAACAGATCAGAGAGAGAGTTGATGTGATCCATTGGCTTATGCAGAGCTCAGGCATACGACTAGTTTATGACATCTGACCGTATACCAGCTTTTGTATATTAAACATGTCATGCCTATCCCCTGGCTTTCCAAGGCTGCAGGGTACCTAAATTAAGGTATTCTAAGTTATTCTTAAGGTATTCTTGGCACCATTTAGGACAAATGATAGACAAAGTTGCAGATTACTATATGCAAATTTATATTGCGTTTGGTTTATTGAAAATGGTTTATAAATTCATTGTGTGATGTTCTCAAACGATTCCGGGCACTCGAAGGCGAACCTGCCAAAAGTAATACTTCAATAAAGTTCATTTGCCAAATCTAAAAACAGTTCCATTGAAGGTTTCTACATTGTATCAACTTTAAATGCAGTTATAATCCCTACAGCAAGAAAATTCAACCTGTATGTACATTGAATGACACATGAATTTGCTACACACCCCCAAACTTTAAGAAATACTTGCCAGAGATAGTGACTTCAAATGAGCAACTAGACGGGTTGCCCGATCCATCCGTATATGTGATGAAAACCTGGGTGACTCCAATAGCAAAGAAATCACCAGAGGTGTGGGATGCAACAACCGAAGGTGTTTCTCCGGAGTTGTCAGTTACAGTAATAGTTGGCCATGTTGCAATTCCGCCAGGAAGGTTCTCCCCTGCCACACCAGAAACACCATTTACTGGACAATCCTGGACTGTCGGTGGTATGTTATCAGTGCCTGAGGAGGAATGTTTTGAATGTTTCATGTTTGATAATATAAATAAGTTTGATCATAAAATAACTCTTTTTTTTTTAGTTCAAAATTTTATTCAATTAATTCAACACACCACATCTGAGGTTTTTGTGTTTACAAGCTACTTTGAATGATCTATAGCATTAAGTCCCCTCCACTCACGGATATTAATGGGAAGAAATTTAATTGACTGTTTTTTTTTTGGTTTTTTTTTCATTTAATTTTCTTTTAAGTATAATTGTAGAAATTATAAATAGGATTAATAAATATTAAGATGATTAAATAAATTTAAACATATAAAAGATGAATAAGAATTATAAGATGAATACAATTGTAACTATATTTAGATTGATATTAAGATATGGAAGATTTAATAAGACATTTTTAATTATACGATTATAATAATAGAAAGGATTATAATAAAGATTCTATAACTCCATTTTGAAAGAAAAGTGCAGCTCTATAGATGAAAGAGTTTCTTAAAAGGGTGATTCTAAAACTAGGGTTGCTGGGTTTCTCAAATTATAACTTGTCTTATTGCACAGGGAAGTTAATTCAAAATGTAGAGGGTGATTTTGGCAGGCAAGTATATTTATGGCAAGCCTTAATAAAGTCATTTCAGAAAAATATGTTCCTGCAATACTCAAGAAACTCTTAATCCTCCTCTTGTCCTTAGCATGTATGCAGTGTGCATCAATGTGTATCAATAGAAAAAATAATGGGCAATATACTTTAATGTGGAAACAATATAATTCACTTTGGATAAGACCTGATTTGCTTGTCTAACACCAATAAATGTTCTCACCCTTAAGAGTGTTAGGTCTATGTACACTTTTAGATTGTACAGAAAAATTTGTAAACAAATTAAGAAAAATTTGTAAACAACTTAAGAAAAATTTGTAAACAACTTAATAAATAAAGCACCTAGGATTATTGGTTTGCAAAGCCTGTTTTATGGGCCGGCTCCTGGGTTGGTTGATAGCAATGCTAACACATTATGTTTTGTTTGGCAATGGCAAGCCCCAGGAATGAAGAGCTACATTTTTATGCTTTTTCATTAGTTTTCTATATTTGCAAAGCCGTCTCCCTTTTCATGGTATTGTTTAAAGCAGGGCATTTTTTTTTTTTTTAGCAGAGTAGCAGAGTACGTAGGCATTAGTAGGCGGGTACGTATTTTAGTGAATGTAGGGGTGACTATCTAAGCGGAGTGCCACCATAGGTAGCATACCACAAAATTTTTAGCCATGGCTCCCAGGTTGCAGGAAATAACACTTTGCAGGCATTATAAGTTTCATCTAAATTGGTTATTTTGAGATCTCATGTTTTATTAGTTATAATAAAGTTATAATAAAGTTATAAGTTATTATATTAACTTCCAAAAACAATAAGGTAATTCGAACAAATTTTTCGGTAAAATCATTTTGTAGGAGAAAAGCTGCAAACAGTTGACATTATTTATAAGCTCTGATGTATTCATTTTGAACAGGTAGGCCTAACGTGACTCTAACGCGACTCCTACTTAAATACATGATTTCCCATCAAACATCCCACCTCCCCACACCACTTGTCTTCCTTCTGGCCCATCTTTATCCGACCTCCCATGACCACCATAGCTCCCCACCCTAAGCCCCATCCTACCTCCCATCATGATACCTCACCAATGCTTCTCATCATCAATCACACCTTGCCCCATCTCCACTCCTTCCTCAGCCTTTATTCATATGCCCATCGATGTCCCACCTCCCTCCCTCCACATCCCATGTCTGTGCATTCCATTCCACATCAAATCCATCACACTGCCCTCGGTCTCCAACCCATATCCCTGGTTCCTGTTCCCGCTAATCATGTCAAGACGTGTCTACATCGCCCAAAGTGGTTATGTTCAGCACTTATATGTAAGTTTAAATAGCATACATAAATAAGTATGTGTAGTGAATTTATTTAAATGTCTGCCATAATAAGCAACACTCAACAGTACACGTGGTTGCAAAATTTCCAAGAAATGCTGCCAATTTTTTTGGGAAAATATAATCTGCATTACGCAACTTATGTTTTGTATCAAGAGTTACCCCCACTTTCAGGTGATAGTTTGTTTTTCAAACATTTTTTACGAGCAAATCAGAAATTTTGAAGCATAATCAGCAACAGTATTATAAAAACTTGATATATAAGAATTGGCGTTGGTTGGCGCAATTATTCTCTACCATGTCCGAAAACATCACATTAGTATTCGCGCCAAAAACATGCATGTTGTTTGCAATGTTTTGACTGTCATCATTTGCGTATGATTGTTGAACCTCAAATCCTGTACTTAAGTAAGCATTGCTTTCTACAACCCACAAATAATGTTTTAGACGTTGAGTATCATCCTTCGCGAAATTATAAACATCGACCATAACATTCCATCTATCGACTAGCTGACTAAGACTGTAAGATACCCACGCACATGTTCGTTTAACTGTATTCAGATGTGTTGGCAATAGCATGCTATTTTCAAAGATCAGTTTACAACAATTGTTGTTTGGGTTCGATGCTGGAAAATATATTAATAGTACAAAATCAAACTGATCCCAGATGTAATAATTTTGTGATAACTACAAGTGCTAACAGAAAAATATACTGTACACGATGTTTGCAATGAACATTATTCTCAATCATTTGAGCAAGATGGTTTGTAATCATTTGAAGTAATCATTGCTTATTGTACCAAACAAGCGATATTAGTGCTTAGTATAGATGTCTAGTATTATCTATCCTCCATTATCCATAACATTTAATCATATCAGCAAGCTGGCTAAGGTAGCTCACCATTTGTTTGTATTTAGGTGTAATTTGAGCAATGGAAACATTTTTTGACAAAAACACACACATTTAAAGACATCAATTTTACATAAATTTTGTTACACTTCGATGCAACCAAGTTTAACAGTAGGCTGCACAATCGCCACACTTAGTTATTGTAAATTTTAGTCAAAATATTTTTTTCAATCAGAGAAAAGTAGAATGAAAAGTTGAATGCCCTGTATGTTTCTTTTTAAAAAGACAGCAAACGAAACAAAATTGCCTTAATATAAGTAATTTATATTTTTCTGTTTTGAAAATAATCAGTTTCTGTCAGTATGGAGACTGTACCCCCTTTGGCTAATTAGAGGGAACCATGGAAACAATTTTTTTTGTATGAATGCCATTATAGGATACATAAGCCGTGAAACAACCAGGCACACATCCAAATGTCTAAACAGTTAGGAGGAGCGGATGTTTGAATGTGTTCAGATAATAAAGTTTCACTGTATAATGTGTTGCTGTCCAGGCATGAATATAGTGAAAAACAATACACACCTTCAATGACAATGACAAAGAAACATACTCGTGCAGAATTTCCTGAAAGATCGCTGTATATGTATTGTACTTGAGTTTTACCAATGGGGAAACAACTTCCTGGTGAATGGCTTCTCAATAAAAGTGAAACCATGCCAGAGTTATCACTGGCAGTTGGTTCTACCCATGATACACCACAAGTTCCTTCAGTCTGAAAGTCTGCTGTTACTGTGACATCTGGTAGAGATTGTACTGTTGGTGGTATTATATCTCCTACCAATATGAAAAATATATGATTGTCGATATACCTAACTAGGACACTTTTATTGATTAACTACTGCAACTATTATTTGTACCCAAGTTTATTTTGTTCATCGAGTACCTTGATAGCCCTTGACACTGTTTCAAACATTCATTTTGCAAAGATTGTAATTAGATGACAGTCTGTGTGTACTTGAGTTTTTACAAAAATATACATTAAGAACACCCCCCCCCCCTGCTTTAAGCATATTTTCATTCAATAGTCTTGACAGTTTCCTACTTCGTTTTAACAATTTCTAATACTTGTTAACATGCTTCAGTTGTATTGCTCCTTTAAAAGCTTGTGTATACAATTAAAAATCATGCATGTAATCAAAAAATGCACTGGTCATGTTTTCTTGACATTAAAGCATTATTTCTACCAATTAAGCCTTCCAATGGTATTATAGGTAACCACTAACCATCTTTCCCTCTGTTGCATATTAACCTTTTCACTTCAAAGAGTCACAAGAGTCCAAAGAGTCATAGTTCTGAGACACCCAAATAATTTTCCGACATGAGATAGAGCCATAAAACTACATCCCAACATTTAAATCTGAATGACAGAATGTTCTATTCAGCCAGAAATCAACAGATGAGATGCTCCAAGATGGGTTTTGGGGGACACAACTATGCTGCTAATAACCAAGCACAACAATTAGACAGAAGAGAATGCTTCAATTTCCCAGCGATATAATGTTCCACGATTTGTTTTCAGTGTGTGTTTTTATTTACATGACATTACCATCTGTGAGTTGTCAGTAAGCTTCATCAGCAAAAATAAATTTCAACAACACAGAACCTGCTGCAAGTAGAAAGCTGTATTTCAATGTGAGTATATGGCCTTGTTCACACTTGGGAATGCAAAGGAGATAAAGAATTTATTTTCTAGGGAGATAGTTACGCTGATCCTGGTCAAGTCCACACTGGAGAACGGGTGCGAGATCACCACTGAATGAAGGGCAATGCCCAGTTTTTTTATCCTCCTTGCAGGGTACAATCCATCCCAAAAGGGTAATCATGATTGTAGGGTCCAACCACGAGTTCACGAGCAACCACACCTGCTCTTGATCCCGCTCATGGGGTCTGACCCCCCTTGTATGGGTTTGATCCCCCTTGTATTCTCCAGTCTGAACAAGGCCTATGTTTGGTGTCTGGAAGCTTAGTGAAAACCTGATGGTTATTTTACAATTTACTAGGTATTATTTCTAATTTTCTATTAGTTGAATATTGACAGCAATTTATGGTGATGGCACTCTGAATACATACCTATGTGCCCACCTGAAGTGTGCCAAAACTTTTGCCCCAGTGAGGCAGTTGGGCCCTCCTCTACAGACAGATAACATATCTGGCTACACCCTTCACAATAAGCGTACACCCATATGAAGCGCACAAGAAAACAAAATGCCCTGTGATCTAGTGGCCCACTATACCCATCAGATATTTGCAGAGTTGTAACAAGCCCTGAATTAGTGACTAATGTGACTACTCAAGTCTAGTCATGACTCAAGTCACTGAGTTATTTCAATAGGGCAAATCTTTGACCTTTATTCATGTCTACTTTTTTATTCAACTTCAGTTATAAAATTTACAACACTTTCTTCTTTTAATTGTCACCGGCTATAAATTAGCCTGTAAAACAAAATTCATTTTGTTACAAAATGTTGCCCTTAAATTGAGTAAAAAAGAATTATTTGGCTTAAATATTACCTGTATTATGTATTTTCTTTATGTAACTAGGTTCCGCCAACTTTAAAGTAGATAGGTTTACATGTACATAAACCATGCATGCCTATCCAGACCCCCTTATCCAGTTTATCAACTTACCACTGGATGTGACGAACACTTGGAATGAGCATGTGGCAAAGTTTCCTGCAGCATCGGAGTATGTGTAGGTGACTGTCTGTGTTCCTAGAGGGAATGGGCTCCCCGATGTCACTGGAGCTGTCAGGACGGGAGCAATGCCCGAATTGTCGGAAGCGCTCGGCTCGGTCCAGGAGACAGCGACCGTGTTTGCTCCGGGTGGTAGGACTGCTGAGATGAACCCAGGGCAGTTTGAAATCACAGGAGCCACGTCATCTAAGGCAAAAAGGGAAATTTTATCAAATCAGAATAGAATCATTCGTTATTATATCAATTGGGGTGAAACATCAAAACCCAAATTATTTTTTTATATGAGAATACCATATTTTGATATCAACATTCTAAAATGTAATATCTCAGTGGAAGTATTTTTACAGGTCTATACATAGCATAAACTTGAATTAAGCATAATATAAGCATTAGACTAATCAGTGCTATACATTTTTCATTATCATAGGTATTGAAGCATGAAGTGAACTTAGAGAGAATAATTTTAATGCAGCCTTAAATTCAGGCATATATTATATGACAATTTTGTTAAGGCAGGTACGTACATGGTACAGAGATGTTGTAAGGCATACCACTAAAAACACACCTAATTAAGGGCTTCTACATGTACATCATAATAACATAGGATGCCCAGTGCCCAGTCAGTGAAGTATTTTACTGGTCGTCCAGTAGCCATGAAGCTGCATATATCAGCAATAACTGCTACAAAAACAACCTAAAGGGCGACTCAGGAATTTGAACTATCAAGTCAATTTCTTTAGAAACTTACATATTTATAGTGTGTAAGAATTGGAAGGATTCCCTTGTACCTGTACCTGCCAGGATGACCATATTTTTTGATTACCCGACTGGCAAAACCCATCTGAAATTCTTCTGTGATGTAGCTCCTTTCAATTATTACACACCCAAAAAGGGACAATGAATGAAATACTCTCTCCTCAAATATGGGTGTGAATGAAACTCACCAATTACAACAGCATTAATTGTGCAAGCGTCTGTGTTTCCAGAGCTGTCTGTGCATGTACATGTGACTAAACTTCCACCAATGGGGAAGAAGGAACCACTGGATGGGGTGCATACAACACTAGCCACTGCGATGTCATCTGTGCACGACACTTGGTCAATGAACGTCAGCACTGACCCTGCTTGATTCTCCGGGGTATTGCCACCGATAGAGGCAGGGCAGCTTATCTGTGGATTGTTATCGACTGAATCTGCAAATGAACAAAACAGATGTTAAAGATTAACAGCTCTCGTCCCCTATATACTAGAAATCTGCTAGATTGGCCAGTGATTTTGCTGTTACGTATGGGCGTTTTCCAATCATGAATTTCATGGAGGATCATGATGACATTAATTTTGGTTCGATAGTCTGTAACCTGCAAGGGATATTCTGCTGATTAATGCTACTTATATAATAACTGTAAGTTGATGAACTTTCCATGTTAAATGAAGGAATACAAGTACTATATGACACAGCTCTACATTGGTGGTTGCCAGATTGCCTGGGACATGTAGAAGCTCAGACCGGGCAATTCAACATGTCTGATTGAGCGAGTATCAACAAAAAAGAAGTTCGATCAGTCCGGGCAATTCAACATGCCTGATTGAGCGAGTAGAAGATCAGTCAGGGCAACTCAACGTGCCTGATTGAGCGAGTATCAATGAGTAGAAGCTCAGACCGGGCAATTCAATGTGCCTGATTGAGCGAGTATCAATGAGTAGAAGCTTAGTCAGGGCAATTCAACATGCCTGATTGAGCGAGTAGAAGCTCAGTCAGGGCAACTCAACGTGCCTGATTGAGCGAGTATCAACGAGAAAGAAGCTCAGACCGGGCAATTCAATGTGCCTGATTGAGCGAGTATCAATGAGTAGAAGCTCAGTCAGGGCAACTCTACTATCTTTCAAACAAACTTTGATGAAAAATTTGATGTTGATGTCCAACATAACTGAACTTACAAATGTGACAATAACACAGAGGGACCACCTCTACTTTTCACTATCACGTGACAAATGTTTAGTGAATATTGTGAAATTTGTGACAATACAATGGAATACCCATACTGCTGTATATAGTAGTTTACTAATTTTGGATCACTGACACTATGGCACATATGATTTTTACTATACAATGTCTGAATGTATTGCTTAATACATACTACAAAAGCACACATTCACTTCTTACAATATGCCACATTTTTGTGTGTGTGTGTGGGGGGGGGGGGCAGTTGTCTGGTATGGCAAATTGTTTGATGTCAGATTACATGATAGAAATACAAGCCGTTACAAATGGATCCATTACCATCTATGCAGCACATTTTTAGATATTTAAAAGAGGGCAGTTAAAAATACCTGATGTAATGGTCACAGTGAATGCACACTGCACTTCATTGCCAGCATTGTCAGCAAATATGTACAAAACGTTAGTTACTCCTGCTACAAAGAATCCAAAGTTGCCTTCGGGTCCTTCAGACTTTACTGGCTCTAGTCCAGAGTTATCAGTCACGATTAATTCATCCCACATGACCATGGCAAATATTGTCGGTGGGGAGATCCCCTGAACAATATTACCAGGGCAGTTTTGAACAACTGGTGGAATATTGTCGGCTCCAGCAGCTGAAATGCAAATAAATGAAACTCATTTAGTTAGTTTAGTAGCTTAAGGGTCAGGAAGGACATATGTCCTCATGAACGTCCTGTACTAAGATAATCCAGGCTCCAAGACATGATCGTTGATGCCTCTGAGCCGTCTCTTCTCCATTAATTGTTGAGATGGCAACAAGATGCAAATATCCACCCAACCTGCCCCCCCCCCCACCTCATTTTACATCCATTGATGGATGTGAGTGTAGCCCACACCTTGACCACTTTTTCTGGGGAGGTGGAAGCAACTTGTCCATTACCATCAACAACTGCAGTATGTACAATTTCAACAGAGAAGCTACAAGAGACAAAGAGGCTACTCTCCCACCCAAAGGAGAAATATGGTTGGATTCAATGAATGGATTTCACTCAGGGTAAGGTCAGCATAACTTTTCCATTTGTCAATCTATGGTTAGAAAGACTGGACTACTGTAAGATGTTTAACATGTGTTCAACAGAGTTCGAGGTGTTCAACAAATTTTCGGAAATGGATTAGAGATTAGACAACCATTCCTTTATATTGAGAGACCAGCAAAACAATATGTATTTTGTCAGCCGACACAACTAGTTTCTGCACTGAAGCCCTGAAACAGAAATGAGGAGACCTGATATATGTTTGGTTCAATTCTTTTCTCTGAAGACTGCATTGTAAATTTCTGGCATCTGTAACAATAACTACTTCTAAGCAATTGTCTTTTTCCAGTCTTGTCAATATAATGCATTAGTGATATAAGTAATGCCTGGCCATATATGTTATATGTTAATATTCTAATGCCTAGCCATATATGTAATATTTTAATATTCTAATTCCTAGCCATATATGTAATATTTTAATATTCTTAACCACAGTCCTTGTCATTCTATCCTTTTCAACTACTGTAAGTGTTAATAATATATAACATAAATTTTCCATATATATTAATGAAAAGTCATGCATAGGTTGGTAATATTTTGCATTCAATCATTGAAGCAGCAATATTATGCTTTTGTTGTTGTTAATATTATGTGAAGCAGGTTGTCTATTCACACTTTTGTTGGCCACTGATGACCTTCCAATTCTACTAAAATTTTGAGGATCTTGTAAACAGCAGTAAAGAACATGAAGAATAAGCTGATTAATGCGTGTTAGCCGATATATTGGACTTGTTTTTCACCTGCTCACTAAACTGGGTCAAGAAAACCAACCCGACGTCACATGATCACATTCTAATATCGTTCACTCCCCTTTTGTGTACACTGGAAGTACTAAATACAGTGAATGACTTCATGTGGTAGCTATGAACTATTCCACAGCCTATTCCACAGCTGGATGTCATAAATACAATACATGCAGCAACCAAATTTAAACACACATGAGTTTGTTTGTTTTTTGCCTTTGACACAAGGAATTGGCAAGAAAGGGTTTGCAACTACTAATGTCATCTGTTTGTTTACAAAGGATTATTGTACTAAAAAAATTGGTCAAATCCACAAATTCAATAAAATTGAAATTGTATATATGTAGACTGGATTATAAAGCTAAAGTACACTTACAATTTACGGTGACTGTGAAGACACACGTGGGAGGATTGGCCGTGCCATCAGCAAATGTATAGGTCACGGTGAAACTCCCCAAAGAAAATGTGGTGCCTGGCGATGCATTTGATGTTGGAGTTACCACATTGCCTTGACTATCAACCCCAGTGGGCACTGTCCAGGTCACAACAGCATTACCATTATTGTCAGCAGTTGTAATAATATTTCCAGGGCAGTTTGAAATAGTTACTCCAGTGTCACCCACTGAAAAGTTTAAATGAAAATTAAATTGTCATTTCATCATTTTCATTCCTGTTATAATTGAAAAGGCTCAATTAACCTTGAAAATAACAAAGCCAGAATGGTCTGCATCACACTGTACCATATTCTGTACAGATAAGGATGGTCTGATATGCACTTTGCAAAGCTGCCAAAAATTATTTTGAAATCACAATAAAATGCAACAGCAAATGAATATATGTGCAGTTCTCCAATACTGGGTAATGACATGTGACATGCAAGCGTATATTAAAATTCATCAAATATTCTTGAAAAGGCTTGTTTTTCACTTCACTTACTGTTTTAATACTGAATAGACAATAAAAAGATAGTTGAAAATAAATAGACTGAGATATACAATACAGGGGATACTCCAGTGTGTGACATATGTAACATGGTGTCCACTAACATGCTTTGAATCAAACATTTGAAGTTTTCCTTGAGAGTTTTGTATGGTGACATCACCTTCCCATTTATCTGAATACACTTTGAGCCAAAAATGTGTAAAATTTCACACAAAAACATGAAAATCACACTGTTAAATAAGTGGACACTATTAAATGTGTCACAATGCTTGTTATTTGTTGTTATTTACTTGAAATTCAAATCAACCACACTTGATTTTTGGATTAATACTGATCAATAATGTACTATTGGAGCAATGCAAGTTTAATTTTACATCCTTGAACTATTCATCTGTGCATAACTAAGAATTCTGTTTATAAGTTGTGGTATACATTAAACACACAGGAGACCAACTATTTCCAAATCCTCTTTTTTTCAAATTAAAAGGATGTTATGCAGAATACTCATTCTAGATTTACTGTTAACAGTCATATAGTGTTATTATAAACATGACATTTTGTCCCAAGCAGGCATTTTGGAAAAGTACATCTTTTTTGTGACATACATAAACAGGACACAAAAAGGGGTGGACACATAAGCATATATGCTCTCGGTATGGCTTTCCCTTTAAGCACTGGTACAAATGACAATGCCCATTAAGACAATGACAATGGATACTGTTATGCATGTATACTTGGAAATTTATTGTATTATACATAAAGGCTGGCTGAGGTAGCTGTGTGATGTATGCAACAAGGTGGACACCATTGTTGCATTCGTCACAAATCCATTCTTTGTATTTCTTTATTTTTGTAGGACTAACTGCTATGTTCAAGGAAATGTATAATATGGTCTACCAGTTCATAGATCTTCATGAACAAACCCTTAATCATTGATAAAAGTTTTACAGTGCTCAGCTGTGAGACCCATGTGAGGTACGTGACAGGGTGGAAACCAATGCTACATGTGGCACACACTTTTTGTGAAGTCCTTAATAATGAGTTGTTTTATAATTTTTACACACGTAATGTCACAATTGATAAAGTGGTGGCATTTACTTAATAAAAAGAATACCGAAAAAGAATAACTTCACTTGCCTCGCTTCTAATACCTTGACAAAAATGGTAGCATTTTCATGTCACATTTTGGTGGCCATTTTACAGTCATTATCTTTGCATAAAAATGCTAAGAGTCATATATATGGTTGTGATATTATCTTATTTAGGGGGGTGAGACCTATAAAAAATTACTATGTCACACATTGAACAACCTTTACAAGATCGAATAGGCCTTCCTTATGTCCATCCATCTCCCCAGTATTGGAGAATTACACATATGCACCAGTTGTGCGATCTTGGTTATTGTGTGTGACAAGCTCGCTTACCAAAGATAACTGTAACGTCGAAACTGCACATTGCTATGTTTCCTGACCCGTCCTCATAAGCATAAACCACTGGCGTAGTCGTCCCGATGGAGAAAAAGCCACCGAACTGATCGGGCCCTTGAGTTTTTGTAACCTCTCCAGAATCGTCTACTGCAACAATGGGGTCCCATTGCACAATAGCAAATCCTACCGAAGCTGTGGTCTCTATCTGCGTTATATCTCCTGGACAGTTGGTGATTACTGGAGGTGTGTTATCTGATCCCCCGGGGGTGACTGTTAGGGAAGCAAACAACAAAATAAGTGATAGACACCAGCAGGCACGTAGCGAGAGATTTGGTTTGGGGGGTTCTGGGGGAGGGGTCTGAGGGGGGGTGGTTCTCCCCTGGCAAAATAAATGCAATTCACAGGCCCGTAGATGCAAAATGGTGAAATGTTTGTGAT